>JAQQSV010000700.1:0-26975 GCA_028646515.1 Pseudochirops corinnae | reverse complement strand
GAAGAATAATGCCTGATCTCATCATTCTGGAAAGTTTTTCCTTTAAATACAGTATCTAACTTATATGCATATATATATATGTACATATATATACGTATACACACACACATATATATTATACGTGTATATACATAATGTAGTATATGTAGTATATAAATGCTAGCTATTATTGTTGTCAATACCATTGTTGTTTTGAAAGTCATTTAACATCACTTTGTAATTTTGGAATGTCACAATTGTAATTTCCCTAGTTGTTCCTTCTTTCTCTTTTTAAAAACTGAATTAGATTCACACTTTATGTCCTTTTAATATATTTAATATCCGATTTAATTTATCATTTGATATTTCTTCCATTTCATCCTTTGATACTTCAACTTGCATTTATTTTTAAATTTAATTTTTCTATTAACAAAAATATATTTTATCTCCCTCCTGCCTCATATCATTGAAAAAAAAGCAAAACCAAAAATAAACCTTTGTAACATTCTATTTGTATACTCACATATAGTCAAGTACAATAAATCCTTACATTCGCTGTGTTAAAAAACGTGTCTCATTCTGTACCTTGAATTCATCGCCTCTCTGTTAGAAGGGTAGCAACTTGCATTTTTTTGTAATGCACAAAATAAAAAAGAAGGGAGTTCAGAAATAAGCACAGATGAGCAGGACAGTTTTGAAAGTAATGTGGAATGTATTATGTATTCTTTTAAAAGAGAGCATTATGAAATGGAGATTCACAGTTTTATATACAAAGCTCTTTTGGTTCTGCTATGTATATAATGCTCATGGTGTGTGTGTGTGTGTGTGTGTGTGTGTGTGTGTGTGTGTGTGTGTGTGTGTGTGTGTGTTAAGTATAGATTTTTTCAAAAATGGAAAGAAAGAAGAGAAAAACAACTGGCATAGTATGATAGGACCAGCACTTATTTTCTTGATGCACCTTTTCTGATGGTCCCAATTTTCATGAGTCAGATTTCTGGTGTGAATGCATATAAGGTTCCAGCCACACGTAGCCATCTCAGACAGTGCGTGCCTGAGACCACACTGATGACTTACTGATTAAACTTTTTCAGATGGAGATGAAGGAGGCTGCATCCAGAGAAGCTATATTAGGGAAAAGAAAACCTCTTTAAATATTAAATGACTTGTGAGTAGCTCATTAACCTGAGGTGCTGGTGTCAGAGCCTGACCACAGTGCATAGTAAGAAAAAATATTTACAAACTCCTTTTTGCCCTCCCCACATATAACTGGGGTGTACTCTTTCATAAATATTCATTATTTTGGTAGGGAAAATAGGCACAAATTTAAAGTACAATCGTAATGAGCCACATGTGCGCTCAATCATAATGAGCCAAATATGGCCAAGGGAATTCACAACTCTGGAACTCCAAGATCCCCTAGTATTTTTCAAAAAGTCTTCTCAATACTGGCCAGTAGATACGGTATCTATGCTGGATAGGCTGTTCAGTTGCACTCACTATTCAGTGGGCAAGTTGTAGGTTCTATTACCTTTGGCTTCAGGCTTAGGCCCACTCCTTAGCTGGGGTATTGTGTACTTTCAGAAAGGTCAGAGACCCAGCGCTTAGAACCTACAGAAGTCTCTAGAACTCATCTCTAAGGAGCTCTATCTCCCAGACAGATGACAAGAGAGTAGAGGCTCCTGGGTAAGAGAACTTGCCTTAACTTAAAATGATCATGCAGTACATTTTCCAAATTTCCATTTCTGCAAACAGGCCAAACAGGCAATAGCCCCAGTAATCATCAAACAGCTCTGTGGTTCAGGGGTCCCCAGATGTTGTGTTTCTTTGGTTTTTGAACTCTGCCTCTTTTATAGGTCTAGAGCAGAGCTGCCCCTGAGACCTACGAATGGCTTTTGCATTTTAAAATAAAGTTCCATTGTATGCATTTTGCATCCAACTCCACTCCTTTGGATTTCTCCATCATGCCCGAGGAACATTTCATTTTAACAGATCACACCATCCCTGGAACTCTCTCCTCATCAGTCCCCTGTGCCCCAGACCCTCTGAATGAGAGCTAGAGAGCTCCTCCCAGAGCCAGAATGGCTATCTCTTCATTTCCCACCCAGCTGACCTCCTCTAGACTTCTCTGTCATCCCTCACGCCCCAAACCTTGTGAGTCTCCCTCCTTTTCTGCTTCCTTTTGTATACTGTTTTCCCAAATTAGATTGTAAATTCCTTGAGGTTAAGGTCTGTTTTTTTGCCTTTTTTTGTATCCCCACAGTTCCTGGCACATAGTAGGCTCTTAATAAATGTTCATTGTTTGGCTTTCTCTGTAAGCATTTAGTAGCTCTTGAGTAGAAATGGAGAAAGCAGATGATGGGGGTAGGGTGGGTGGGCAGCCTAGGACTAAGATTTAAGTAAGGTATGAGCTTCAATAGGAAAAAGGGCTATGGGAATTGGGAATAATATCCATTTAAACTAGTTTATCATAGAATCAAGATTATGAAAGGAAAAAAGTGGGATCAGAACAAAATTGACTGGGGGACTAGAGAATAATAATAATAATAGCATTTATATGGTACTTAATATGTGTCAGGCATTGGCTAAATTACAAATTTTGTCTTGTTTGGTGCTCACAACAACCCTAGAAGTTAGGTGCTATTATTATTATTTTTTTGGAGGGCAATTGGGGTTAAGTGACTTGCCCAAGGTCACACAGCTAGTTTGTGTGTGTGTGTGTGTGTGTGTGTGTGTGTGTGTGTGTGTGTGTGTGTGTGTTGTGTCTGAGGCTGAATTTGAACTCAGGTCCTCCTGACTCCTTGGCAGGTGCTCTATTCACTCCACCACCTAGCCGCCCCAGTAGGTGCTGATTTTATAGTTGAGGAAACAGAGAAACAGATTATGTGACTTACTCAGGATCACACAGCTAGATCTGAACTCATCAAGATTCCTGATTCCGGGCCCAGTACTCTATCCACTGTGCCACCTAGCCCAAGAGAGGGGCAAGTTGTTTATAATATTTTTCTATTGGAGGTCTATCCTTTCGGAGAGTCCATGTATCTTTATCAGTTCTTTAAGAACACTTAATATGTCATACCACACAAGTGCTTCTGTTATTGAAAAACATTTTATAGAAAAACAACTTACTCTAAGCAATTCAATCACAAAATGGATGCTTAAAACAAAATGGAATTAGTGATGTTAAGTTGACAAACTTATTTCTCCTATCTTATTAAGGTAATAAAGCTTATTCTCACTACTGAAGCCTTTCCTAGTCCTCCTTGATCTTAGTGCCCTCCCTCTGAGATTACCCCCAATTTGCCCTGTACGTGCAAATTGTCTCTTCCATGAGACTTCAAGCTTCTGAAGAGCAAGTACTGCTTTTTGGGGGGCTTTTTGGTATTCCCAGTGCTTAGCACAGTGCTTGGTACATAGCAAACAATAAATGATTTTTTTTTTTTTGCTTTTTGGAGTACAATTGGGTTTAAGTGACTTGCCCAAGGTCACATGGCTAGTTTTTGTGTTAAGTGTCTGAGGTCAAATTTGAACTCAGGTCCTCCTGACTCCAGGGCTGGTGCTCTATTCACTGCCCACCTAGCGGACCTAATGATAAATGCTTGTTGACTGACTCAGGGTCAGAAGTAGGATTTTTTGACTTTGAGAGAAGATTTTGGATGTGTGTAGACTCCAGAGTCATAGATTTCTATTTTTCTGGAACTTTTAAAATCAATATTACATATTATTCCCTAGTTAAATTCTGAAACTGACTTTTAAACTGCTTCAAGCAGTTTAATGTGCTGTTGTTGCTTAGTCATTTCAATGATCTCTGACTCTTTGTGACTCCATTTGGGGTTTTCTTGGCAAAGATATTGGAATAATTTGCCATTTCCTTCTCCAGTTCATTTTACAGATGAGGAAACTGAGGCAAACAGGGTTGAATGACTTGCCTGGGGTTACACAGCTAGTAAGTGTCTGAGTTCAATTTTACCTGAGAGGATGAGTCTTCCTGATTCCAGCACTCTATCCACGGCACCACCTTGCTGCCCCTGTATCTGATCCATACACAGCATGACACAGTGGAAAGAATGTGGATTTGGAGCCAGAAGACCTGGGTTTGAATCTTAGTTCTAATACCTATTAGCTGTGTGACCTGCAGATAAATTAAATAAATAAATAAAATAATTTAAAATTATTTTAATAAAAGTAAAATACTTGAGTTGCAGAGTTATAATAAAACTGGAAAGGCAGATTGGAACAAGATTGCCTGAGTTGGTGAAAGCCAAGATGTTTTAGATTTTCAAGCAAAGAGGAGTATCTTAAGTTTTGGGATAGAAAAGGGGTTGCTAGAATGTTATTAGAACTGTAGATAACAAGGAAGATTAATCAAGCATCATTATATCGATGAATTAGAGGCTCGGTGCCCAGCCAGGAATTTATTTAGGATCATAGATTTAGAGCCGAAAGTAACCTTAGAGGTCAATGAGCCCAATGAACTCATTTTACAGATGGGGAAACTGAGACAGAGGTTAAATGACTTGCTCAGGGTCACTGCTAGTTAGTATCTGAGAAGGGATTCCAAGTCCAGTGATCTATCTCAATAGTGTAGGCATAAGTGCTTCAAAAGACCTCAACGTTGAGGGAATGCAAAAGAGGTTACTTATTGAGCCAATATTTGATTAAGGATTTAATACGGGTTCCCAAGTTAGGTTTTTCTGATGCATCACAAGTTTGATGTTCGAAGTCTGTTTAAATAGCCTTCATTAGCCTGATTTTGTTAATAGACTTTACTAAAAAAAAACAAAACAATTTAGTCTGCTTTTTTCCAAAGAGTGTCACAGACTCTAAATAGGGTATTTATCCCTGAACTTGTTTGTTTTTTATATTTTGGATAACTGTATTTCAATATAATTGATTTCTTTTGTAATCCTATGTATTTTATGCATTTAAAAACATTTTTAGAAGGGGGTCTATAGGCTTCAGAAAACTGTCAAAGGGGTCTATACCCTAAAACAGGAACCTGTTTTAGAAGAAACAGGAAAGTGCATCATTTTAACACCTTTTAAGGTAAGGGAGGGGTGGGCCTTTGCCTTGTGCTGACTAGCCAATCAGGTGCTTCCACTGCTTTTTAAAGCCATTTCCGGGATCTCCCACCTTTTCCTTTCCTGCTGGTGGCCTGGTGAGTGGTGCTTGGGGGGAAAGGAGGGTGTCTTTTCAATCCCTTTCGAAGCCGGGTTTTGGGGAACCATCCACTCTTGCTTTCACTTCCTGATGCTAGCTGGAAGCAAGGTTAGACTTTGTGAAGTGATGAGAAAGCGTAGGGGTGGCATGGAGCTTTAGTCTGAGAGGGGGAAAGCTGAGGCAGGCCTTGGAGCAGCTTATCAGCCAGGGTTCTGCTGGCGGCGACCTGGAGGCTGGCTTCAAAGGACAGCGAGCTGCACAGAGAGCATTTGTGAATAGCCACGGGACTGGGGTTGCTTGCTTTTTATGAAAGGTGCTGCATCAGACTAATGTTGCCTGTTTGCCAGAGGGCATGCAGATTGGAGCTTGGCTCAGGATTCTGACCCTACTCGCCTGGCACCTTTTCTGTTCCCATTCTTGTGTCTGTAAGGAGGAGGGTAGGAACTGCTTCTTTATTTAATTAACACTTAAAAATTTTTCTTGATCATTATTTTAACCTTGGACTTTGCTGCTAATGGTATTTGGGCTGGATTGGAGGCGACAGGGTTTCATTCTGCCTGGGAGATGAGGAATCTTTGGAAGGGTGTCTTTTGTGAATTACAACTTAAATTACCCCAATACCTTGATTGGCACCGAATAGAGTTGGCCTTGAATTTCATTTTGTCCCAGCCCCATTTTCTCTTTTAATCAGTGTGGTCAGGAATACGTATTGTGGTTTTTATAAAAGACAGAATGGCTGAGAAACATCCCCTAGATTCTTAATAAATGAGTCTTCGTTGATTGATGTGAAATATCTGGTGATGTGTGAGAAGTCTGATAGTTTGTGGGGTTCCTATTAGACATTCTAGTTTTCTGACCTGGACAGGACTTTGTTTGGGTGTGTTAGCTTTTTCCTTAAAATGGTATTTCTGGTGGTTCTCTTTCACAGCAATTTTTGCTGTGAAACGTGTAGATTTGGGGGGCGGGAAGTGGGGGCTGCATCCTGTGCTGACAGAAATTTAATAAGCATCTTTAAAATACCCTGGACTACAGCATGGTTTTGGTACCAAGAGTCACAGTGCCCTGACAGCCCTTAAAGCAGGTCTTTTTGCCAGCAGCTGCTCTTTTAAATAGGGGTTAGTTTATTTTGCGGTTAGTGCTTAAGATGAGGGTAAGGAGGAATGAGAATCCTGGGCTTTGTGCCTTTAAGAAGAAACCACGTGCCCTCTCAATTCTCCGGCAGGTCTGCAGGCAGTAAACAGTGCTGCCTCCCGAGATCTTTACATCAAAATTCAGTGGGTGAGTAAATAATTGTTTTCTTTCTCTTTTTTTTTTTGAGCATTTATTTGGGAATGTAACTGAAGCTTAGGATGCTAAGAAGTGTAGAAACAGACCGTTTTAAAGAGGCCTTTTAAAATGGTCGTTGTCATTTTATCAGGGCAAGGTTTGGTAATTGATGTTGTCTTAGCAAACAGATCCCTGCTCAGGTAGAGACTGGCATCGGTCTTACAGAAATGGTTTTCCTTTTTAAGCTATCCATTTTATTTAACTGTAGTAATCTACGCGTCTCTTCTTAGGCTATTCATCTAGCGTGGGAAATAGACAGGTGGGGAACCCTTTTCATGTTTCACCCCTTTGTTAAAAAGTTTTTTCTGATCAAATCCCTCAGCCACCCTTGATTTTAATTTTGTCTTCAGTCCAGAAACAGCGTAATTCCTGGGAATTTTCTGCCATGATGAGCTGCATGTTTAGTCCGTGTTTCACATGATCACTCTGATTATACACATGCCCTGAGCAGAGACCATATTAAGATTTTGAGGGTGGGTTGGGGAGAGGAAGGGCACCATTGACATGTTACTTGTTTTTTTAATTGCTGTAAACTCCTTTTAAAGATTAATCTTTCTGATTGCTTCCCATTTCCAGATAAATTTAAGTATCAAAACCACAACATTTTGTGTATCTGTGCAAGAGAGAAGATAACAGTAAGCCATGCCCCTGATTTTTCCACTTAGAACTGACCAGTATAGTTCAAAACCTGGAATTGTTCTTGAACATATTGAGCATAATGTGACCAGTTCTGTAGAGCAATCAGTAACTCTTCTGTTTTCAAATTTTAGGTTGAAGATGCATTTGGCTTTTGGTGGAAAGGAAACTAAATTCTTGGCAGAGGAGGAGACATGGTTCTGTGGGCAAAGCTGGGAGGCAGAAGTCTGGCACCAGAAAATTAAAACTTCTTTGCCTCAGGCCCCACACGGACCAAGGTAGCCAGGATTGAGCATTTCAACATGGAAAAGGATGACGGTAGCATGGCTGCAGGTCTGATTTAGGTAAATACTAGAATTTGACTAAGGTAGATGTTTGCTTATATTCCCCAATGGATTAACTTGTGAAAATTACCATCTTCCTAGCAGGATAATAAGCTCTTTTTTTTCCACTTTTTTTTTTTGAAGGAGGAAGGCAGGGCAATTGGGGTTGAGTGACTTGCGCAAGGTCACACACCTAGTAAGTCTGAGGCCAGATTTGAACTCAGATCCTCCTGACTCCAGAGCCAGTTCTCTATTCACTGCGCCCCAATAATAAGCTCTTGGTAGCAAGAATCATTCAGAATACTTTTATCCTAGTGCTGGGACTCGAGAGATTGTTATTAAATTGAGTTTTACCTCTCTGCCTCAGTTTCCTCATCTGTAAAATAGGGATAATGACCACCTACATTCCAGGGTTGTTGTGAGGATTAAATAAGATAACTACAGTGCTTAGAACAGCGTCTGGCACATGCTGTGTAAATGTTAGCTATTAATATTATTTCACACTGCTGATTCAGATTGACTTCTAGTCCGCTAAAAAATTCTCAGCTTTTTCACAGAACAGATGCTAACCATGTCTCCCATATTGTATTTGTGAAATTATTATTTTTTTTAAGTGAGGTTTAGGACTTCACATTTATCCCTATTGAATTTCAACTTATTTGATTCAACCTAGTTTGTCTAACCTGGTGAGATCTTTTTTGTATCCTGATTCTCTCCCATGGTGTTAGATCTCCTAGGTTTTTGTTATATTCAGGTTTGAATGAATGTGCTATATTAAATAGCACAGATCCTATTGGAGACCTGCCATGTTGACATGAACCATTTACTGCTACCCATGGAGTCCAGCCAGCCAACCATTTGAGTCTAGCTCACTGTATTAATGTCTAGGCTATACCTCTCCACCTTCTCCACAAGAATGGGAGATAAAACATACCTGAAAACTCAGCTAAAATCTAGGTAAACTATATAACCTTTTCCTTATCTAATAATCCTGTCCAAAGAGGAAATGAATTTAGGTCGGCATGGTCAGTTCTTCATGAAACCATGTTGGCTATTCCCTTTCTAGATGGTTACCAGCCGTCTGTTCTTGAATCAGTCTATCATCTAAGCACTGTCTTAAGCTGGGGATAGACTTCAAAATGAGGCAAAAGACAGTTCTTGCCCTCAAGGAGCTTACCATCTAATGGATAACCCATTCTGGAATTCCCCAGAAATTAAAATGTCACATTTATTACCTTACACTTTGCAGACTTAATATTTTCTTCTCTTTTTAAGACCTCTTTTTAAAACCTCCAATCTTGTGGTACCTACCATTTTTTCATGATCTAATGGATCAATGAGCTATCTAATGGAAGTTCAGCAATCACATGTGACAACAGTGCTTTCCCTTCTACTCAAACTATCTTTTATTTACCCATATACATGTGCACCCTCCAGTTGGATATATGCTCTTTGGCCCTGCTGGTTCTACACACCTATAATTCCTGCTTTTAGGGAGGCTGAGCTCAGGAGTTCTGAGCTGCAGTGGGGCTAAAGCCAGTGAAGTGTCCATACTAGGTCCAGCACTAGTATGATGAACCCTTGAGAATGGGGGCCACCAAGGTGACTAATGTGGGGTGAATTAGTATAGGTCAGAAATGGAGTGGTCAGAGATCTCCTCTCACCCCCAATGGATTCAGGACCACTCTGTACTTTGCAACTTAGCTGAGATAGGGAGACAAATCTCTATCTGCACACACACACACACACACACACACACACACACACACACACACACACACGCACACGCACACGCTCACACTCACACTCACACACTCTTTTAAGGTACCTACTTCAGGGATAGTTTTTCCTTTTTAATATTTAATATTTAATTTTAATATTTAATAGAATTTAGGTTGGACCACCTTTTTTATCTCCCATAGAATGTAGTGACAGTGGATTTAATAAAATTCTTGTCTGATATATGAAGATGACAAAATTGAAAGATAATTCCCATATAAATTCCAACAATCTTAGCTTTTTTTTTCCCCTTCAAGTTGGTAAATCATCTAAAGGGAAGAAAAGTCTGCTGTCCAGTCTGTATTTCACATGATTTAGCTCAATGACACACATGACCTGGGAAGATGCCTTATTGTAGGATGAGAAAACCTTGCATGTTGCCATCTTGTGGCATAATTAGGAGCTGCATAGTACTATCTTATTTTGTGTATATGAAAACAGAAAGTTTTCACTTTATAAAAAGAGGCACTGTGTTTGACCTTATAGTAGGCACTTAATAAATGTTCATTGTTTGATGGGTTGATAAAGCATCTTAGGTATGGCTGATGACAGCACTTGGATTAGCAAAACTGAAAGAAACTTAAAATCTTGGCTATTGAAGAGTAACGAATACTGTGTTTTACTGAATAAAACAGTTTCATTGCTTGCTGGGTCTTATGGCATGTATGTTAGTGTTCCAAAATATTCTGTATTTGTTCAGACGTACTAAACTTTGGAATTTTTAGGTAACCTTATGTTCCTAAGCAACATCAGCCTTTGGCATTTAATATTATTCATGGCCAATCAGTCTTTACTGGAAATTGACTTAAGTTTAATTTGCCTGTCCAAAAAAAGTGGCTGGAATTTCTTTGAAAATATTTTTATGATTTAAACAAGGGCATGGTTCAGTGTAGTTAAGTAATGTAAATATATATCTGTATAGTCTCATTTCCATGTATGCGATCTCATTTCCTAGACACTCCCAAGTGCTGCCCACAGTTTTAATGTGCATGATTGCAAGGCAGAAGCTGCTCTTAGTATCAGAGGTGAGTTAAAAGGAAAAGTTTCTGGCTTCTGCTTGGATCCATCATCTTCCTGTGGCTCTGGGAAGGGGAGGGAGTACTCAGTATAACTCTCTACATTGCAAGCAGCTTGGGGGAAATGAATCTGTTTCATCTTCTCTCTTCCAGCCCACTGCTTTCACACTTTGTTGGACTGAATGAGTAAATGATAAATCTGGATGAGTCACAAACTTTTTTTTCACTTCTGAAGCTAAAGGGCTTATTTTGAGCTGAGTTTCCCAGTTTGGGGGACACCCCTGGAAAAGCAATCATAGTTACTGGTCACACACATAAAGTGTCTGCCATGATGAAATGCATTTTCAGTCCGTGTTTCAGCTGATTACCCTGATTGCATGCATACTCTGAGCAGACTAGAGCCAGAGGTGAACATTTTAGGAAAAGTGGTTTATTTTGTTCCTGGACTTTTGGGTCTGGTTAGTGCACTATACCAGTTTCTAACTTTTGTGTTTATAACAACTTATTGTAGATTTAATTGGTAACAACTTCCCTTTTCAAAGGGGACATATGAGTCCCTCATGACATTTTGTAACATTTATTTTTGAGTTTGCAGTACTCTTGATAATTAGAAGGAATAAGTGTATGAATGAAAAGGCATTAAGTATTTATTTAATGTCAGGCACCCTGCTAAATGCTTGGGAAATATGATCTTGACATCATGAAACTTTTCATATTCATGTGATTATGAGGAACCTAATCTTAGAAAACTGTGTATTAAATTTAATGTGTTAAATGTTTCATTGACACTTGGCATCACTATCATTCCCATATAAAAAAAATGAATACTATTTCCTTGTAACAAGTATAGTCAAGCAAAACAAATACATATATTATTTATGTCTGAAAATATAAGTCTTAATCTGCATGTTTATTCTCTTCTCTGCCAAGAGGTAGAAGCTTATTTTGTCATCAGTTTTCTGTAGTCTCCAATCACCAAAATTTTATCATTATTTTCTAGTAGATCAAGACAACCCCTTGAGGAAGGTGGGCTTGGCCAGTTTACCTCAATTATATTTTTTTGGGGGGAATCAAGGTGGGACGATATATGTGAAGGTGGTCTCACACATTCTTAAAGGAAAATGAATCAGTACTAACATTCGAATAGTAATTTTTTGGAGCTTTTGGCCTTTTTTGCAGAGAAGAGACTGAAGCCGTGACCAACTTGTCTTTGTCCATTTTGGTGTGGTTAGTGGTAGAAGCCATAACTGAAAATCCTATGACAGAAGCTTGGTTTCTCTTTATGGTAAGATTTTTGTTCACATTTAAGGAAAAACTTTTTAATTTTTTAAAAATTAAGTTTATTTTCTCTCCCTTCCATCTTTTCTCCATTATTGGAAAACAGTAAAGACGACCCTTGTAACATGTACACGTTGCTAATCAAAACAAATTTCCCATTGGCCATGTCCAAAAAAAGTCTGTTCTCCACACCGAGTCCTGTCCAAAGGTGGGTAGTGCGCATTGTCATTCATCCTCTGGAGTCATGGCTGGTCATTGCGTTGATCGAGTTTTTCAAAGTTGGCTTTACAATGTTGTAATTGTATAAATTGTTCTCATTTCAGTCTGTATTAGTTCACACAAGTCTTCCCATATTTCTATAAAACCATTCCTTTCATTACCCCTTATAACATAGTTCCATTATAGTCATATTCTACAATTATTTAACCAGTTCTCATTTGATAAGTATTTATTTTCCAGCTCTTTGCCCTCACAAAAAGTGCGACTATAAATATTTCTGCATATGAGTCCCTTTCCTTTCTCCCAAATTTCCTTAAAGTACAGGTCCATTAGTGGTACCATGTATCCCTTCATTTCTTTAGCACAGTAATACTCATTACATTCATATACTTACTGTATTATAATTTTTTCAGCCATTCTCCAATTGAAGAGTACCCCCTTAGTTTCCATTTCTTTGTACAAAAATTTATCTTAAAATAAGTTATCTTAAGAGCTGTACATTATGGGCCTCCTTTCCTTAGTCTCTTTAGTGGCGCCTAGTAGTATTTGCTGGGACAAAAAATACTTATAGGTTAGTAATTTTGAGGGAATAATTCCAAATTGTTTTCCAGATAAGGTGGACCAATTTACAGCTTTATCAGCAGTCTGTCGTTCAGATGGTGTGAATTAGAATCTCAGTTGCTTTACTTTGCTTTTCTCTAATAGTGATTTGGAGCATTTTTTTTTCACATGGCTCTTGATTTCCTCTCTGAAAATTGTTGGTTCATGTCCTTTGATTATTTTACAAATTTTGACAGTATCTTTATTTTTAAAGCTCAATGTATTCTTAAGAAGGCACTTTTGTTGAGATCCAGATGGCTGTTCCTCTCATTGCTTTGAGATATGGCAATGGGATTTTAGGCCATCACAGATCAAATCTGGTCTTTCTTCACTCAGGGCACCATTGGATGGATTGGTCATCTGTTAGTGCTTTCTGAATTTTGCGGGGCCAGACATTTATACGTCTAATCCAGTCTAATAACATGACATACTTCTTTTACGTGAGGCATATGATCTTTTAAATAAAAAGTAACTCAGGTGCAAATCCTGAGGAGACGGCAAGGAACTAGATTGACTTGAACCTAGCAGTTAAAACTTAATTATGGTATAGCTTTGTATTATATTTATGTAAACTGAACTATGCATTTATGTAAATTTAATTATTTGAAAGACTTTTGATTTTGAAATTTTTTTTTCCAGAATGAAGATATTTTCACCTGCAGCTCTAAAAATAGAGACTGACCATTCTCCCTAGAACCAATAAGTACCAAAAATGGATGAATCATTTTGCATAAAAACCTGATAAAATTCCTTAATTTTTGCCCTTGACAATTAGCCCTGTAAATTAACAACCAGTTTCGAAATAAATAGTATTTGAATAAGTTTTGAACATTTTTCTTTATGAGATACTTTTGAATGGCACAACTGTGTCTGTAGCTTATATTTTATAACCTAGAACTTGAGTTCATTACAACCGCATGTCTAACTAGGAAAGAAGACAGAACTGAGTTCTCATAAGTAACTATTTTGTTATTGCCTAATTTGAGCACGGTGTTCCAAGATGACTGACTGTGATATATGTGCATGTGTCTGTGTATGCACATGTATATGTAGTAAAAGTTTAGGAATTTCTTTCTGTTCATGTGACAGACTTGTAACTGGCCAGAATGGTCTAGTCTTCTCAGCTATATGAAAGACAGGAGGAGAGAGGCTAGAGACAGTTCAATTACAAAACAACTGTAATAGTCCAAGACCATCCCAAGAGAAGGGGATGGATGCAAGCTTTGCTGTGGAGGTAGAATTGACAAAATTAGCACCTGATTGGATATGGGGGGTAAGGGTGGTAAGGGAGAGTGAAAAGTTGTTTTTGAATGTGGGTGATATTGGTGACCTCAATAGAAAAGTCTGGAGGAGGGATAGAGTTTTTGGAAAGGGCAGGTGAGAGATGAATTCTGTTTGGACATAATGAATTTGAAATATCAGTTGGTCATCTATGTAGAGATCTTCAGCAGGTGATTGGTGATGGAGTAGGAGTGGTGTTGAGGATATGTGGGCTAGACATATAGATTCAGAAGTCATCTGAAGAAATATGAACTGATACATGAAATTACAAAGGTAGCTAATGTAGAGAAAGAAAACAGGGCCCAGATCTGAGCCTTGGGATGAGAAGGCATATGGAATCAAGGCACAAGTAAAGGATATAAGTCTTGACACAAAGAACCACTTCAAAGACAGAACAAAGGAAGAAGCAGACGGGGTAAATTGCAGAAGAATTTTGAGTTACCTTCTGACAAATGGTAAGTAGGACTGGTGGTTACTGGTGAGAGAAGAGATGTAGAGTTTCTTAAGAATGGTCAAGGAGAAGGTAGGTTTGGAACAACTTCTGAGGGATGTATGATAAATTAGGGAAAAAGAAATGACTTCACTGAAGTGGTAGTTCACCTCCAGAGGCTATTAAGAGGATGGCAAGGAGACTGGAAATCATGCCATACAATGTAGGATCTCTTTAATGTCTTAACTCTGGTCCTGAATCACCAGTCTCTCTACCTGCGCATCTCACTGGCATGTTAAACTCAGTCTGAAACAGAATTACCCGCCCTTATAAACAAACAAAAAAAACACCTTTCCTTGAAATTTCCTTTTCTTGGTGAGGACACCATCCTTCCATTCTTGTCACATCCAGTTTTACAAATTTTAATCCTTAATTACTATCTCATTTTTACAATCCATGCAGCCACCATCTTAGTTCAGGTCCTTGTCTTTGCTTGCCTGGAATATTCACAGTTTCCTAATTGGTCTGCCTGCCTCTTTTTCTCTCCAGATAGCCGCCAAAATACCTTCCTAAAGTACAGGTCTGACGATCATGCAAGAAATTTAAATAGTTCATTATGGAAACAGCTATGTGGTGAAGTGGATAGCATGCTGGGCCTGGAATCTGAGTCAAATCTGGCCTCGGACACTTATTAGCTGTGTGACCCTGGGCAATCACTTGCCTCAGTTTCCTCATCTGTAAAATGGCTGGAGAAGTAAATAGCAAACCACTCCAGTATCTTTAGTAGGATGTGACTGAATGTGGCACTAGCCCCTTTGCATGTTAAAGTCCTCTTCAGTATGGTTTTAGTTTACCATTTCAGGTTTATTTCATAGTACAATAAAGAATAATTCAAGCATTCTAATCTTACAGCTAAAATGGCTTCTGTTCCCTTAATTTGGCAATCCATCTCCTACACCTATATCCTTGTACTGGCACCTGTACCTCAAATACACACCCTTTTCACTTTCTTATAATATTTAGTTTCACTGAAGGATCAATTCAAGTACCATTTTTTAAAAAAGATGCCTCCTGATCATTTTAGTTCTAAGTGCTTGCTCTCTCCCTCATTAAATTATCTCATATTTACTTGTCTTTGTAAATTCGATACCCCAAATAGAATATAAACTTTCTGAGGGTAGTTACCGGCTTTGTATCTTCACGGGCCTGGTGTACAGTACCTTGCACATAGTAGATAATTAATGATTTAGTTAAATTGAAATTGAAGAGTAGTAGTTGATAAAATTCTAAGAAAAAAGCTATAAATAATATTTTATGCTCATCTCAAGATCTTTCCTATAAATACCCTGTAAGCTTTACTCTCATATATTTATCCCAAGTGCTCTTAAACTTGTAACAAACTTAAAAATCAGCCTCTGACTGCATTCGTGGTGTATGAGACATCTGCTAAACCAGTTTTGTCATCTTAACTCCAATTCACTTGCAAAAGTGTATTTTTAAAACCTTAACTATCACCATCTGGTTGTGCAAATCCACTCAAATGTTCTGGAAACATTCATTTTAATCTTTAAACCCATTATGTATGTTGTTCAACCAGCTTATATATTTGGTCATGAGAGGCTCCTGCTTTTGAATTTCCCATCAATTTTAGATTTTCAAAACGATACTACCAGTTAAAAAATATCCATTCATAAAGTGTCAGATTATCAAGAAAGCACAAACAACTCATCAGCAGTATGACATTCCAGCTTGTTTTCCTTCAAGTCACAGCTAAAATTGTGTTTTATAAGAAGGCATTCCTGCTTCCCCCTTAATGTTAGTATTTCTGTCTTTTATTACTTCTGATTTCTTTATATGTGTTTTTGTACCATGTTTGCATGTTTTCTCTCCCTAAGACTAAGCTTGAGAGCAGAAGTTTTTTTTAGTCATCTTCGTCCACAGTGCCTGGTATGTAGTTGTTCAGTCCTGTTGGACTCTTAGCAACCCCAGCTGAAATTTTCTTGGCAAAGATGCTGAAGTGTTCCGCCATTTTCGTCTCCAGATCATTTAACGGATGAGGAATTCAGGGCAAACAGGGTTAAGTGACTTGCCCAGGGTCACATGTTGTGTAGAGAATAAGAGCGAGCGGAGACCTGGGTTCAAGATAAATTTAGGTGTGGCATTATTAAGTGCTCGACTACCCGAGTGTAGTCACTCAAATGAGTAGTAATCTTTTGGTGATACAGGCTTGATTATATAGGTTAAAACCACAAAAACTGCAATCAGGGAGGGGAGCTAGCAGAACCTTGACGTACAGAAACAAAGAACAGCCATTAGATCTATAGCTCAGAGCTAATTTGGGAATATGGCGCAAGGGTACAAGGGTACAGCCTTCCTGTGTGGGGGTCCCTCCTAGAACAGGGTGGAGGGCCATAGCGCTTTCCAGAGCAGGGTGGAGGGTCATGGGGTAAAGGGGACTGGAATTCCCCAGAACAGGCTAGGGTCATTTTCTGGGTGAGGAGGGTGGGAGCCCTGCCTGGTCAGGGTGGCCCCTAGATAAGATCCTGACACCATAATGAACCTTATACACTATAATAATTCAAGGAGAATATATAAAATGCTGATTAGGGAAGGAGGGGTCAGGGAACTATGCCTTGAGCAATATGCCCAGACATGCCTTAAGCAGTTTTCGAGCTATGACAAAATGTGGAATAGAAATATAAAAGGGGCTTAATGGTGGGCCACAAATCAGGTGGTGTGCAGTGACTTGGGATTTGGGTTTGGGTACAACACACACAGATGTAAGTCTGACACCAGATTTGAATTGAGGAGTCTTCCTGACTCCTGGCCTGGCACTCTATCCACTGCCACACCTAGCTATCCCTAGTAAGCATAAGTGCTTAATAAATGCTTCTTGATGACTTAGAAAAAAAAGATAATTGTGGCACATAATTAAGAGAATTTTGCTAGTTACTGGAATTCAACTTGGTCTGGGTTTTGGTTTTGGTTGAGCCATTTCCTGGCTATGTGATTACCTTAAGCAAGTCACCTCAGTATTCTTCCTCAACTATAGAATTACAGGGATAATTATACTAGATCATCTCCAAGGTCCTTTTCCAGTTCTAAAATTGCACGTTGGGATGACCTATTAATGAGCCTATTGTATAAATAGTATATATATAAATTTGTCAATAGCTTCAGTCACGGATACAAATAAGCACACCACAATCTTAAAGAATTTAGTAGGAAAACAGGCTGTATAAAACAAAAATTCAAGTCAACCAAAAAAAAAAAATGCCAAATGAATGGGATGTCAGTATTACATCTATTAAGCTGCTACCTGAGATGCCGGGACCCGCCCAGGAGATTTGCGCTAAACCTTGAAAGCTGGATTAGTATTTGGGCAAAACATCAGAGAATTACTCAAAAGGAATAAGGGCAACCCATTATGAAGACCATTTTGGCTGTGACAGAATGAGTTCTGCCTGTTAAAAGCACATCAGTTTCACTAGGCTTGATAGCCGTCTGCGTACATCTTCACGGAAGTGAATATATAATTCGCGGGGGGAGGGGGGGGGGACGTGGCGCACGCGCAGTACAGAACACTCGGTCTGGCCTCGAGGAAAACGGAGCGCATGCGTAGCCTGACAGGTGGGGGAGGGGGAGAAGAGGAAGAGACTCTTCTTGCGACTGAGGGTGCTGCTTAGGCGGGGGTGTTTTCCCGCCCTTTCTCTTCTGGCGGGCTCAAGTAAAGTCTTAATTTTTTCTTTTCGGTGGTTCCAAGTTGCCATAAAGTACTGGAACCCAAGTTCAAAACCCTCCCATCTTCAATCAAATCCCGCCCCCTCCCTGGGCCTCCGCATCCCTCGTGGTCCTGGAAATCGCTCCTGCTCCAGGTGGAAAGTCTCAGAGAAGTTCCCCCTTCGGCCCCTCCCCCCCCCGGCCCCCTTCCCCATTCCCCCATTCCCCATTCCCTGCTCCCACCCCGAAGCCTCTGGCGGAGAGAGACCTAGGGAGCTTTTTACTTCAGTCTCCCCACCGCCACCTGCTCCTACATGGTTTCTGGGCCTGGTCCCATGTTGGCCTTTCATAAAAGCTGAATAGGATTCTAGTTCTAGAGCTGGAAGGAACTTCTGAGGCCTTCCAACCCAACCCCCTCTTTTTACAGATGGAGAAACTGAGGATCATATAGATTTAGAATTGGGAGGGACTCGTCCTACAGCCTCCTCTCACCCCACCCCCTCCCTGCTGTTTACAGGTGAGGAAACAAACTCAGGTCCGGGGAGCTTGTGACTTGCCCCGGGTCTCCCAGGTAGTCAGCATGAAGGGTGGATTTGATGGGACCCAGGCCCTCTGGCCCTTCCTCTCCGCCACGTTTTATGAATTGAATTGAAAACTGAGCCGCAGGCTTACAGTGACCCAGCCCGTAGGACCCGTCGGGCTTTTGCATGGGAGGACAGGCTTGTTGTCTGCAACTGATGAGTTTTGGGGCAAAATTTATCCATTTCTTAAAAAAAAAACCAACCCCAACCCATCTGATTTCAGTCAGTGTGTCATCGCAGCTAGTGTTGGATGGGGGTTGGGGGTCTGGTCCTGTTGAATTGCCATACAAAAACTAAGAGAGCTAGGCGGTAAGACTGGCAGATAAATGGTATCTAGCTTTGGGATAAAATACCGGCCACGTCCGTCAAAACCCAGCAACCCTACTTCAATTCTGCTACTCAGCATCAGCAATCTCTGGGCCTCAGTTTGTGTGGGTCTCCTGGATAAAATTATGGGTTTCTCATGGCACTATGACAAAGGGGGAAGGGAAAGAAACAAGCGTTTATTAAATGTTAGCTGTGTGCCAGGCACAGTGCAAAATAGCTCCTTTGATTCTCACTGCAACCCTGTGAAGTGCGTGCTAGTATTGTCCTCGTTTGACAGCTGAGGAAACTGAGGCAGAGGATAAGTGACTTGCCTAGGGTCAAGTGAGTGTCTGAGGCAGGATTTGAATTTAGGTCTTCTTGAGGCTAGGCCCAATGATGTTACCTAGCCACTCAAAAAATAAAAATAAAAAGTGATGGATTTGGTGTCAGAGTACCTGGGGTGGAATCCCGGTTCTGCTGTTTACTACTTGTATGGCCCTGGGCAAGTTATTTAACCTGTCTGGGTCTCAGTTTTCTCATTTAAAAAACTGAGGGTTAATGAAAATGAGATATTATCTAAGGTTTCTTCAAGCTCTAAATCTGTTTTTCTGTGATAAAATCAGAGACCAGCAGAAATTCTAGTCCATATTTTATAGATGAAGAAACTGAGGTCAGGACTATTAAAGAGACATTATGGGTAATTAGTGGCAGGACCCAGTCTCTTACTTTTCAGGTTCAAGGTGCTTTCCATTATAAGACTTTGGAGGGAGATACTGTCTGTGGACAGAGAAAAGTCAGTTAATGTTGTCTGCCCAAAAAGAGCCAAGTGGGCTTGTTAGTCTTATTCATTCTTCCATTTTGTTGATTTTAACTGAATATCTCATTTGATTCCTCCTTAGAATTCCCTTCAGCATTTTGGAGCCTGAGAGAGGGAATCATTGTTACTACTGAGATATGTCTATATGTGAAGACATGTTGCTCTGTAATTATCGAAAGTGTCGCATCAGGCTCTCTGGCTATGCATGGGTAACTGCTTGCTCACATATCTTCTGTGACCAGCATGGCAGTGGTGAGTTCAGTCGGTCCCCAGCTGTCTGCCCTGCCTGCAATAGCACTCTTTCTGGTAAGCTAGACATTGTTCGAACGGAGCTCAGTCCCACAGAGGAATACAAAGCCATGGTATTGGCAGGGTTGAGACCAGAAATTGTTTTGGACATTAGCTCCCGAGCACTGGCCTTCTGGACATATCAGGTAAATTGTGGCTGTTACTCTACCTTTATAGAGATTATGCCTTGAGCTATCTGTGGGTACTTTCTTGTTTGCTAATGTATGTGTATTTCTTCTTATTTGTTAAAGCATGAACTTTCTGAGGACTCTATTTTTTTTATTTTGAAATACTATTATATATTTTTGAACATGTTATTGTTATGTACTATATATGTATTTGGATTAAAACTATCCAGAAGTTACTTTTATAATGATGTTCGCACACTTCATAACAATATGAAATAATATCACTACATATACTGGTATAATTATAGAAAAGGAATAATGTATATATTCTCTTAGTAGGGGTGAATGAAATCTGGTAAATTTGTAGTGATAAATATGAGATGTAAAAGAGTCTAGGATTACTCTGTGATTTTAAAAATTAGGATGATGGTGGAACAAAGATTCCTTAGGGAAAAAAGAGGAGCAGTAAGAAAAAATGGCTTGATTACATTATATAGCAATAATAATAAAGCTCCCTGGATCTGTGATTCCACATTATTGAATTTTGAAATGTAAGCAAATTAAGTTAACCTTGATCAAAGAACTGTGATCAGAAATCATGATAGTTCCTGTGAGTTAGGTAACACTGTAACTGCATTTTTACAAAAGGGATGGTAAAGCACAGAAAAAGACAGTTAACATGACCGCGTATTGCTACTTTTAATGTCAAGCAGTTTCTACTTTAGATGCAGTTTTCTGAAATGGCCTCTTAAAGCAGATCATTATTGGGAAAATCCTAAATGTAAAGGTGGTCTACCTGATTGTGTATATGTAGCACTGGATATTGGTGGAAAATTGATAATAGCAGCAAGTTTATTGTATATAGAAGTACCAGGCAGCATTAAAGAAATGGAACAGTGACAAGAGCAGGGCAGCTAGGTGGCAGAGGACAGAGCAGAGTACTAGGCCTAGAGTCAGGAAGACTTATCTTTGTGAGTTCAAATCTGGCCTCAGATGCTTACAAACTGTGTGACCTTGGGCAAGTCACTTAACCCTGTTTGCCTCAGTTTCCTCATCTGTTAAATGAGCTAGAGAAGGAAATGGCAAAGCACTTCATTATCTTTTGTCAAGAAAACCATATATGGGGCCACAAAAGAGTTGGACGTGACTGAACATTATCAACAACAACAAAAAGAAGAGAATGCCTTTGAGTTGTGCTGAAATATTTAAGTTATTCAACTGTAAACCTGATTTCTATGAACTGGCCACAGAAAAGGAAAATGTAATTTCTGTCAAGATGGTAGAGTGGTCTCTAAGACCAGCTCTTCTACACCATCTGAAAGCAAAAACAAAGCTACTACCAAATGCTGTAAAGGAATAACAACAGTTAAAATAGAGGAAAATAAAGAAACTCTTATAGAGAGAACCTAGGAGGAAAATTAACAACTGAAAAAGAAGAAATAAGTAAGCAAAAAATGAATTAATAATATGTAGTAAAAGAAGGCAAGGAGAAATTTCCAGAAGATTAGAGCAATAGTTTCACTTCTAGAAGAGATAATGGATGGAGTAAAGGAAACTTCAGAGCATTTTAGAATTCACAATAAGAGAGATAAAGGAAGAGCTAGTATCTCTGTATAAGACAGGAAATAGAATCACTAATCAAAGAATTGGGCAAGATGAACACAGTAAATGACAAAGTAGAAAACACAGTGGAAAATCTCAATAAATCGATGGACTTTTTGATTCAATTCAATTCAATAAACATTTATTCAGTGCCTACTATGTGCTGGGCACTGTGCACTAGGAAATACAAAAAGATGTAAAAGATAGTCCCTGCAGTCAAAAAGCTTAGAATCTAATTGGGGAGACAACATGCAAGCAGATATACACAAAGCTAGGTATACACAGGGTAAACAGGAAATAATTAACAGAGGGAAAGCATTGGAATAAAGAGAAATTAGGGAAATACAAATTGAAACAGTTCGAAAATATTATTCCATCTATTAGATTGTCAAAGATAGCAAACTTCAGTGTTACTGGAGCTACAAAAATAATTGCACTGTTTCATTGCTGGTGGAACTATAAATTGATCTAACCATTTCCAAAAAGATTATGAAATCATGCAGGAAAAGTTAGAAAATTGTCCATGCTCTTTAAACCTGTGATCCTGTTACTGACTTTATACCCTTACAAGGTTATCGACAAGGAAAGACTTATCTTTATGAAGTATCCCTAATAATTCAATTTTTACTACTAAAAAATTAGAAATAAATTGTGTATCTAGGAATTGAAGACTGAACAAATTGAGGCATTTGAACTTAATGGATTAATACTATACTATAAGAGATGATGAATATAAAGAGTTTATAGAAGAAGAAAAAGATTGGTATGAAGTGATACCAATGAAAAAAGCAGAACCAAAAGAGCAATACACATAGTTCTGATAAATAAGTAAATAAAGATAACTTTGAATGGAAACATAACTCAGTTGGAAAACACAGGAGAATATTGGTACTAACTCATTGATACTATCAATTGCTATCATTTTTTAGGTTTACTTAACTTTCTTCAGGGATTACATGTAGAAGGGGATTCAACTAGAAGCAGCTAAAAGTATTGTAGGGATTTGTTTGGTGTATTGAAACACAAGTTATCAATGAAAAAAATATTCAAAGAAAAATAGGACCATCTGCTTTTTCAAAAAGCAACAATTAGGGAAAAATATGACATTGGCCAAGGTTAGATTTATTGAAAGAATACCTATGCCTTAACTTAGTTCTGGAGGTTAAAGTTATTACATTTCTTTCCTTTGTGCATTCATTTATTTCTCTGTCACTTGTGCAAACTTTTACAACATGCTAAAGACGGTAAAATTTTCATTCTTTAGTAACTTTTCCTTTTCTCATTCTGGATAGGTGCATCAAGAGCGTCTTTATCAAGAATATAATTTCAGCAAGGCTGAGGGTCATCTGAAACAGATGGAGAAAGTATATACTCAGCAGATCCAGAGTAAGGATGTAGAGCTGACTTCTATGAAAGGGGAAGTCACCTCTATGAAGAAAGTGTTGGAGGAGTACAAGAAAAAGTTCAGTGATATCTCTGAGAAACTCATGGAGCGCAATCGCCAATATCAGAAACTTCAGGGTCTCTATGATAGCCTTCGGTTACGAAACATTGCCTTTGCCAACCAAGAAGGAGTTCTGGAACCATCCATGATCTCTCAGCCAGCTGCTTTTGGCTTCCCAACAGGTAAGGGCAGAGTATATCAAAAGCAATACTTATCCTTTAAACCAGCAGTTATATAAGATGGACAAGTAGGTCATTTTACTTAATTATAAAACAGTCAATATATATATTCACACACATATGTATACATGTATGTACAGAGGGAGAGAGAGGTTAGCTTAATTTAAGAGTTCATTTCTGTAGCTGGTCAGATTTAAGTAGGCAGTATAATTTATTGAATAGCTACACCTAGCTGTGTGGGAGCAATTGCATTACACACTTAAGTATAGAAAAGTGCTATGTATATTGAGAATATCTCTCTGGCTTCATTCTCCCAGATTAAGTCTGGCTACATATCCCCCTTTAGGGTTCTAAAAGTTCAGTGGCCTCTTCTCTAATATTCAACTCAAGCTCCCATTCTGGGGATGTTCCCCATACTATTAGCCATCAGTGACTGGTGCCCTATTTCCATTTAACCAATCAACATCAATTAGCTTTTACAAAGGGCTATTTACTTCACAGATATGACAAGAACAGAAGTATAAACAATTTCCCTCAACACCTTGAGAGGCATACTTGCCTCTTGATCCCACCAAGTTCATATCCAAGTGTGACATCACTGATTGATGAGAGTTCATCTCAGCTACTATTGGATTGGGTTCCAAAGATCATTCCTTCTCCTCAGGATACCACTGCTGGTATGGCTGAAAAGCTCAGTATGGACTTTGACTCCTAGATCTTGGTTAGCTTGATCTCGTGATCTTTCAGAACACACAAGGTTATACTCTCCAACAAGTGATCAAGCACTGAGGCAAAGAGCTTGTCAGTCTCAGATAGGAAGGGCCCAAAGCACCTCACCTCATAGCGTTATTACCTTTCACTGGAGCACTGACAGCTGGAAGAAGCCAGCTGAAGAGAGAGTAGATCAAGAGAAGAAGGACTTGTCCAGTGCCATTTGAATGCTTACCCAGTTCTGGACCTACACTGCAGCCAATCAAGAGGTTCCTCTGTACTATGTGGTTAATAGCAGGAACCAGTTACAGAATGTCTTCTTATTCTTCAAAGTTTCTTCCAAAGCATTTCTATTACACATCATCACATGTCTCCTGGAAGAAAGGTCTCCAGCTTCTTCCTTGTAGGAAATTGCAACAGTGGTACTTTGTGCATATTTTTAAGAACCAGGCTTAGTGGCCAGTCTCTTGTACATGTACAGTTAACCTAGTATTTTATAGTACTTCAATGGGTCTGAATTCTTTTGAGTGTGGTTCTCTCCTCCAGTGGTATAGATCTCAATTCGTTCACACCTTTTTACCCTTGTCTGTACCCTCTTTTAAATCCTCCACATGGAGTTTACCTAATGCCCTTAAGGCTTTCCCTCTTGGTGTCCTGATATCACTTGAAAACCACTCAGGTATATGGAATATGGATTGTCATTTAATTTTTTGGGGGAAGCTGTTACATCTATGATATTTTTTTCTAATTGTTCTCTCTCTTTCAGATGTCTTGAGAATCCTTGCTTTAATTGTATCAAAATTGTATTACTTCCAGCATGGCCCAATTTGGGTTTTGTCTATCTGATCTTCATTTCCCCATTTTTGTTTTCTTTAATGCCATTTCTGATCCCTTATAAAATATATTGACAACTGTGGTGTTAGAAGTACAGACAGTTCTTGCATTTATACCTCTGTGTAAAACAATTTTTACATAATGCAAACGAGGCAAATTTAGGGTTAGTTGGAGCCAGAGGGTAGGATTAGGGTTAAAGTTGGAGTTGGAGTCAGTGTTGGATTTATAGTTTGCCTTTACCCACACACTTCATTTAGCCTATATAACAAAGGTATACACAAAATAATACTTTTATATAAGTCATAAAATATACTCAAATGCAGACATATTAAGTGTTGTACCATGACAATAAACACAATTATGAAATGAAAGGTAAAGTTAATGATAAAGTATGCATAGTACTGTCCAGTAAAGTTAATATAAGTGTGTCATATATTACCCTTTCCCCACTGACTGCACTTAGCCTTTATCCCTAGTAGTTGGCTGAAATTTATTTAGAATTCTTTATGTAAAGTCAAATTTATGTATTGTGAATTTACATAAAGCAAGAACTGTCTGTACAAATATGATGGCTTTACTAACATTGATGGAGAGAAGAGTTTTTTGGTAGAAATTTTGACAAATCTTTTCCATTTTATACCTGTTTGTTATTTCTCCTAGTTTCATTATTAAATACTCTTAGAATAATATGGTTTAAATAGTTCTCATGCTGTTTTCTATCACTTCTCACTGGTTTATAAGGTCAGACTATTTATGATCTTCTACCATCCTCCTTTGTAAGAGTTTACATGAGTTTATAGTTTAAAATGGATTTGTCTTTTGCTGCTCTCTTTCTGTTTAGCAATGATGTCAAATTTTTGTTAGCTGAGTTGGTTTCTAGTTTCATTTGACTGTTCCTCAGAGGCAATTTCTTTACATTGGTTAAACTTCCATAAAATATGGTGGTAGTCACTTTGGTGTAAATATTTCCCATTTTTCAGTGTCAGTAGCTTTGAAAAGCTGTATAGACTGAAATGAATCTAATTGCATGCCATCTTTTCTTCCCATTTTTATTCTTGATTTTCATTTTGGTTTTTGTTCCAGTAAATCAGTGGTCTAATTGTACATGGACAGCTAGTACAGAAATGATTCTCACATTGGCAGCAAGTTGTTATCTTCTCTTTTTAGATATATAAATGTCATTGTGTTTTGGTGATGTTATTAGGTACTTACCACATCTAGCACTTTCCAGTTCTGCTGTTGAATAAAGTATGATGTTTAGGCATGAGGTTTCTGTGTAGTCTACAAACTGTTAGTTTCTTTTGTTTCTGAAACTTGAACCATATTTTCCATTGTATTTTTCTCCATCTTTCCTATCCTCATCTTTGGGTTGAACTCACTGAATAGTAACATGATTTAATTTAGAAGACTCATCAGGTTCTTTGTAGAATTTCCTTTACCTCTTCACTCTCTTCAATAGTTGTTAGGATATAAACTACAATTATCTTCATGGTAATTTTTTTGCTTATGTGTGTCATGAGCACTGCAAGAGAAAATGACTACATGAATGCCACATGTTACATGAAAATGTATGAAATAGCTCTCGTAACCTGTTTTTTTTTGAGGGGGGAAGGCAAGACAGTTGTGGTTAAGTGACTTGCCCAAGGTCACACAGCTAGTGAATGTCAGGAGTGTGAGGCCAGATTTGAACTCAGGTCCTCCTGACTCTAGGGCCAATGCTCTATTCATTGTGCCACCTAGCTGCCCCATGACCTTTTTATACATGATGAAGTCAGTTCTACTGATTTCCTCTCCAACAGTGCGTGCCATCCTTCCATTTAACTTCAATTTCCTTTTGTCTTTTGGTTTTATTTATAATGAGAATGTTAATATTGCCAAGACAATAGAATATATACTCATTGGACACTGTACAAATATTTCACATTTAGAGTGATGAAAGTTAATATTTAACTTCTATAGGCAAAACCTTTTTATCCTTCCTCAAACCTCCCAGGACAGCCCTTCTTTCCGTGCTCTCAGCTGAGTACTTGTCTCATACTTCACTAAAAATTTGTATCCATTTGCTGAGAGCTCCATCTTTTCTCTTCTTCCTTTTCTCACATCACTTTGATGCCTTATAATACTATATCCTTCACTCCTGTATGTATCAGTAAGCACCCTAGGATACCTAGGGCGGCTGCTAGCACAGGTTCTTAGATCTGCTTTTCTAAAGGAAAGCAACTCAAAATGGGTTAACAATCTTACTTTAATCAAACATATTATTTACCTAGTTCAGGGGGAAAAGTCAGCACCCTGAACTTCAGAGAATACAAACAGAAGTTACAAACAAACAGAAAAACAG
>JAQQSV010000699.1:50864-101827 GCA_028646515.1 Pseudochirops corinnae | reverse complement strand
CGCCACAGGCTCCACATGACCACATTCAGCCTATTAGGGAACAGAGTATACTTTCAAATATCCAAGGGTCCTCAAAGTCACGTAGCCACTTTAGCAAAGGGCCTAGGGGCAGGGAAGATCTTTAGATTCCCATAACAGAAAGAGTGAGACCGAGATGATTTTTGAGATCCCATCCCCCTTTGGTATTCTAGGTATTCTACAACCTGTGGTGTATGAAGGTTTTATTTTAAAGCTGAGCAAGCTTATATAGCCAGGATCTAATAAAGCTCAATCTTTGCTATTGCTTGTCCTGTTAGAAAAAGTACCAACTTAGAATGTTGTTTCTAAACACCATTAATGCTTTTCAAAAAATCAAATGATCAACCTAATTGTGCTTATATTGATTACTTATCGGTGGAATTAAAAAGGAATAATTTTCCTGTTTCCTCTTTTTGGGCTTCTGAATATAAGAGAACATGTTTATAATACAATTAATACAAAATGGATGTCACAGGAAATTCATAATTACTTAATTTATGTTTCTGATTTTTTCCCAGTAGGTTAACAAAATCTGAAAGCTCTGATTCTCTTCTTTCTCAAGCAAGTAGTAATAGTGGACTTGATACAGTGACTACTGCAAGGTCACGCCCACATCAGTCCTCATCTGTAACTTGTCCGTCTGTACAGATTCCCAGCTCTGAAGTTCGAAAAGCAACTTCAAAGGCAGGTGTGGTAGGTCAGAGAAATGTACAAGAATCAGACCCGAAAAGGCAAGCTAAGGAATCAAGGTCACAGAAACATACTCGGGTAAAGATTTCTTTTTATTTAGTTATAACAATAATTGGGAAAATTATATTCTGTTCTTAACACTAAAGGAAAAAAATGCAGAATTTTATGGAGGTAGTATAGCAGTTCAATGCACAGATTTCAGTTCTGAATTCGTAGCTATCATGTCCTGCTAACTAATATAATCACATGAGGCATATTTGCTTATCTATTTCATGTATAATTTTCTTCAGTGGTCTTTAGAACTGAATATATGTGTGTGTGTATATATATATATAGCTAGATATAATTAGAGATTTGTATACATCTGGATGAATATGTGTCTAAATATAAACATCTGTATAGTTCTGTGTGTATATATATATATATATATATATATACACATATATATATGTGTGTGTGTGTATACAGGCACATCCATATATTGTATAAGATAGTACAAAATAGTAATATGAAATGACTTCTAGGTGGTACAGCACCAGGCCTGGAGTCAGATCTTCCAGAGTTCAGGTTCTCTGTCAGACACTTAATAGCTCTGTGACTGTGGGCAAGTCACTTAACCCTGTTTGCCTCAGTTCCTCATGTGCAAAATGAATTGGAGAAGGAAATGGTAGACTACTTCAGTATCTTTTCTAAGAAAATCCCCAGTGGGGTAACAAAGAGTTGGACATGACTGAAATGACTGAACAGCAATAATAACATAAAATATCCACCTGGAAAAGTTTTGCTTATACATTTTTTCAGAAATTTAGTTATGCATTTGTATTCTCTTCAAGATGCTGAAAGAAGTAGTTACTAAAACTCTAAAGAAACACAGCATTTCTGAGGACCATGACTGTTTTTCAGCCTGCAGCCAGCGTCTTTTTGAGATATCTAAATTCTATCTAAAGGTAAAATGTCTTTTCTTCTATGATCAGAGTTGTAGTTCTCATTCTTAGGTTCACGTGTGGCTTAAATAATATTTAAAAGAAACAGCAAAAATATAGCCAACTTTTTTTGGGGGGGGGGAGGGCTAACAATTTTACTTTAATCAATCAATCATATATCATTTGTCTAGTTCAGGGGAAAAAGTCAACACCCTGAACTTCAGAGAATACAAACAAGTTACAAGCAGACAAAGAAACAGATCAGCAGACGGGCTTCCAGCCGTCTGACCATTACATCCATACCTAGGTATTCACCAGAGAGGGAAGCACCAACATTTGAGTTTTCAAAGCCAGGGGGCTCAACAGCTGCCCAGAGTCTCATCTGGCCAAGTCACACAACTATTCCCAAAGTGAGCCCCTAATATAGCCAGCTTTTAGAACCTTGACAGTGGGAGTTGGGAGTAACAAGAATTAAATCAGCACGGCTCCTCTATTTCTCCCTATGCTCTTTCCAATGTCATTTCTATTTAGGCAGTCAGTGACATTTATTAAGTGCCTACTGTGTGCCAAGTCCTTTGCTAAGTGCGGGGAATACAAAGAAAGGCAAAAGACAATCCCTGTTCTCAAAGAGCTCACATAATTATAGACCCTTTTTGAAAGCTCGGAAAGCTCAATCTTTCCCTTGACTCAAGGTATAAAATATATTCTACTGGATATAGTGTTTTTAGATTAATAAATAACAAGACATAATAGCCAATATATTGTGTGTCAGAATCTGAATTCAAAATGATGAAATGTTTGAATGAATAAAAATAAAAGTGCTTACTATGTGACAGTGTGTATGCCAAGTTCTGAGGATACAGATAGAAAAGCAAAGAGAGTCCTTGCCCTAAAAGAGCTTATATTCTTATGGAAGAAACAAGTATATGGGAGAATGATGAGTAGCAAAAATTTGGGGGGGTAAGATAGTGAGTTAGGACAGTGGGGAAGTACATCAGCCCACCCATCCAGGAACACGGTGGAATTAATTTGACTTAATGAAATATAGATAAATGCAGAATTTTATTTTAGGATTAAAAAAATCAACTGTGTGAGTTAGAAGTGACTGAATAGCAGTTTGTAAGAAAAGCTTCGTAGGAAATTTTAGAGGACTACAAGTCTGCGCAAAACATTACCCTAAGAGAACCCTACCAATTCTGAGAGTCTGATGGCCTTATATTGTTTTATGGTTGCTGTAGACTGCTTTATTCAAACTATAATTAAAAGACAGCATTATAATTGAGGGACTCTGAATTAGGAAAGATACAGGTTTAAATCCCAAGTGCATGATTGTTAAAATGGGTCAGTAAAAATAACCTCTCACTTTAAATGTCTGTCCCTAAATTGTGCTAAAATAGAAACTGATTAACGTCGTCTTCCCAAGTGTAACAGGTAATCCAATTTATAAGTTGATGAGACTGGACACTTTTTCTTGTTTTCTGATACTCCCTTCATTAATTACTGTAAAGAGAAGATATAATAGCCTGATTAACCTCATGTGAGCATTATTTGACACTATGATGTTACGTTTAGGATCTGAAAACTTCAAGAGGTCTGTTTGAAGAAATGAAGAAAACAGCCAGTAGCAACGCTAAACAGGTACACCACCTATTCAGAGCAAGTGGTCTTTCATTTTGGAACGTCTGGTTGTCTTAATGGTTTCAGGAAAGTTCAGGGTTCCAAGCTTCAGTACAAGGAAATAAGAAAGATGGCAGAAACCTGGCAAAGTTAGCAGACAGAGAGTAAAGCCAGGCAGCTTCATCACAGGGAAATTAAGTAAAGAAGGGCCAATCTGGGATGGTGAAAATAGGTCAAGTCCATTTGGGCTGGTGGAAGGGGGCACAGAAGCCTGTCAAGGCTGATGAGTTCTTGGCAAGGCTCATATCTGGATCAAGCAGGACCAATCTTGGGATGGGGGAATGAGGAGTGTAGACCTGATTGGTACACAATGCTGGTGAATGCCTGGGGAATCAATAACTAGGTGCTATTCAAACCCCATTCCTTCCACTGTCCCTTTCCAGCTTAACTCAAAGATATGTACCTTTAAGAAGGTTATTGACTTTCTTTAATTACTACATATTTGGGGATGTTTACTGCGTACTTTAAAAAATTTAATTCTCCATGTCCCCACACTTAGGAAAAGGCACTCTTGTACGGCAAGCCTGTGTTTAGCTGGTCTTGGAATCCCCTGAAGTCTTTACGCTAGTCCAATGTCATGTATGCACTAGAGACTCAGGCAGTACTTTTGGAATGAATTTTGATGTGTGTCCCTTTGATTCTATTAGAGCAATTCCTTTTTGAAGACTGTGACTTATATCCTAAGTCATTTGCTCAAAAATGGCATTTAAGAAGTTGCTACAGTTAATGAGGCTGTTTGCTTGAAGATGTATAAATCCCAGGCTAAAGAGTACAAGTAATATTTTCAATCCATGTTGATATTCTGTTCTCCATCTGGCTTTGCTTCTTTTGAAATGAGCTCTCTGAAACACACGAGGACAGGTAAAAAAGGAACTTTCTTTTTTCTTGGACAATACTATGCTCTGCAGTAAAAGTTCTATAACAATGGTTCTTCAATAGAATAGCAAGTATTGCTGCATTTCTAAGATAAGGTAAATCTAGTATTCTTTATTGTAAAATGTCCAATATGCCCTTTTGAAATGTGGACAGTAAAATAGAATGTAATTTTTCAACATGATTTTCTCAAAGATTAGATTCTCTCTTTCTGTTTCATATTGACATATTAAAAGAATAATCTAATTTTTCTTTTTCCACAGGTGATTGAATGGGTATTAGAGAAGATGAGCAAGAAATAACAAGAGATTGATTCTGTTTGAGTAGATTATTATGAAAGGTTGTTTGACATTCTTCTATCTCACTTAAATCCTAAGTTTCAGACTTGGCTTAAAAATTTATTCAATTTAAGAAGATTATTTTTATTTTATTGACTTCCTTTAATCACTGCAGATTTAGGGATATTAGCTGTATACTTTTAAAATTATATATATATTTATACTGTTTTTCTGTATTTTAAGTAACAAGAGTAAATATTTTATGTTTGTATAGTTATTATTTACAGTTATTTTAAAAGTACAATAAACAAAACAATTTTATTTTCCATTTTGGGGGTAGAATCTTTATATCATTTGACCAACTTAAGTTACAGACCTCTGGGTACAGTTTTGTTACTTGGCCTTCCTCCATCTCAGCCCCCAAAGATAAATGTCCTAACATTTAAAACTAGATGGTGTTCCCAGAGCTCTTTTGTACATTTTATTCCAACAAATACTGCCTCACCTCATTTTTGGTGACCTGGAAGTAGTAAGGTTATAAGTTGGGGGAAGAGGGGAAAGCTATGAAAAGAAGCAACAGCTGAAATAAATTTATCCCACAAGTAATCTTTCAAACTTTGTAGCTTGCCTAAGTGGGGCCATTAGCAATCCTTTAATTTCAAGGGAGGGAGGGAAGAAAGTGGGTAAGATCGAATAGTTGAAAATGGCACCTCAGTTACAAACTGGACTGGAAGACATCTCATGTGCCCTAGACAAAAAAAAATAGGTTAAAAGGTATGAGTTTGGGGAAAACGATGAGTTATTTTACATTTGTGGAGTTTAAAATGCAAAATATCTAAGAGGCAGTTTTCTACTGGGGCTCCCTCTCTGGGAAGCTAATCTACTCAGCCCTGGGACTCTGCATTGGGGCTGTCCTGATTGCTGAGTGTGAAAGTTCAAATTCACCTAAACTACTAATCTTGCTGGCCCAGACCATACTTCACATCTTCTCCATGCCAACTTCAGTCTCTGCTCCCTTCTACCTCTTACTCCAGGGACAGTAGTCAAGTAAATATTATCATCATAAAGGTCATGACTGCCTCTCAGCTCCATTTATCCATCAACCTTGTGCCTCTCCAAGCCAGAACTTCATTCCTTGCCCTCCATTTTGCTATAGGTGGTGTCTTCCCAATTGGAATGTAAAACCTTTGAAGGGAAGAACGGTCTCGTTTTTGTGTTTATGTTCCTAGTACCTAGTGCATGGTAGATACTTAGATTTTGCCTTTTCAACCATTTATTCTAATAAGATTCCTCCATATGGAGAATTTTATTAGCATATGTATATGATGACTTAGCAATCTCTGGGAAAAGTTGTCTCTTTTATACTTGTGACTTAAATAATGGGATCACCACCCCACCCTTTCTTTGTAGAGGAAGAAGCTTAAAATTGCAACTTTAGCTTAAGCTAAAGAAAATGAGAGCTAGGTGTCCCCATTCGTGTTTTTGTCACAGAATTTAGGAGATCCAGATAGTCCTACCTATACCTGAAAGGAATCCCCTCAGTGCCATATGTGACAATTGGTGACCTAACAACTTGGAGCAGCTGGGAGGTGAACTGAACATTGGGTCGGAGAAAGATTAAACATGAATTCTCTGGCAGTGCTGGTCCTGAAGAGGAAGTTGGTGGATGGTCAGCTAATCCTTTTAGACTAAACCTAGCACAAGGCAGTAGAGAGCTTGAGGCTCCTACCCTGGATAGAAGATGGTAAGGTGAGAGTCCAAATTTGGAGGAATTTTCTGGTGCTTGCTTTCCTATCCCCTTTGACTCTAGCTTCTCATTTTAGCACTAAAGAGTCCTTCCTTTCCCTGACTTCAAAGGCTCAAAGCAGGCTTAGGAGGTGGATGCTTGAATTATAGATTCATTGTGTGTATGTTTGGGCACAAAGGACAGAATGAGTTAAAATTATATCTGCACATTCTTTTTTAACTTGACAAAAGTGCACCTACCAGTTTTAGACAATGGTAAAAGCTGAAACCATTTCCTTGATATGGTCAGAAATACCAACTATAATAATACCTCTCTATTAGAAGGCATGTTTCAATGACACTGTTGTCAAAAACCTTCATTTTGAGGGGAAGAGATAATAGAAAAAATGTTCTCTGACAAAGATTTTCTCCCTTGAAAAGCATAGGTTGACAGTCAAAAGAAATCCTCTCTTAAATGTTGGCTTTTCATCCATTCATTCCAAGATTCCTCATAAAGGAGAATTTTATTAGCATATGTATCTGGTAATTTAACAATCTCTGGAAAAAGTTGACTCTGGTATTTCTGGTCTCTGCTTTCTTCAAGACGCTGCCTGTAACTAGAGTTAACACCTTTCACTTCCTGACAGATGTTTTGTGTGAGCATCAGAGATGTGACCCTGCCCTTAGCTGAGCCTAGGGTCCTAGCCAACCCACAAGAGGCTAACCCTGACAAAATACTACTTTGTTTTTATACACCCAGAGTTTACTCTTTTCATGCCCAGATTGATTTTATTAGGAACTTAATTCCCAGAAGCATGGTTAATTAAAGTACTACAGTAAAACTTCAGTAAGCAGTGAGTGAATCATAGGATTGGGGGTCTGGGGGTTAATAGAATGTTTTGGCAAACTCTGTTTTTTCACTTTTTTCCTAAAAATGTTCTAAGAGATCAATCTCTTTCTGCCTTGGTAGGGCTAGCATAGTTAAGATAATGAACTCTTTTTTTCTTTTTTAGATAACCAAGGTTAGTATTGTACTTCTGAGTCGTCATCATAAAAATGAATTAATGTGCTGAGAAATATAGATTTTATATTATATATATACATATATATATACACACACACACACACACACACACACACACACACACACACACTCATATATATGTTGAAGGTATAAGAGATTAGGCTGAATTTGTATTGACACTAAGGAAAACCCTAAAAATGTGTTTACTTTAAATAAATCAGCAATACCTTATTATAATTTTTCTCCAGAACTGTATCACTTGATTTGGATCTGGGGGAGAACACTCTCCCTGCTGAGGCATGATGGTATATGAATTTGGTATGGTATATGAATTTGGAGTCATAGGAGTTGGATTCAAATTTCACTGTGACCTTGGACAAGTCACTTAATCTGAGCCTCAGTTTCCTCATCTGTAAAATAAAGTACTGGGCAAGCTAACCTCCATAGTCAGTTCCAGCTCTAAATCTGCAATCCTGTTTTGTTTATTCTGTGACCTTGGACAAGTCACTTAATCTGAGCCTCAGTTTCCTTGTCTGTAAAATAAGGTACTGGACAAGCTAACCTCCACAGTCAATTCCAGCTCTAAATCTGTGATCCTGTTTTGTTTCTTGTGTGACCTTGGACAAGTCACTTAATTAGTCTGGGCCTCATTTTCATCAGCTGTAAAATGAAGTGTTGGACAAGTCTCTTCCAGTTCCAAATCTATGATCCTACTTTATTTCCCATGTGACCTTGGGCAAGTTACTAATCTGCACCTTAGTTTTCTCATTTCTAAAATGAGAGAATTGGACTAGATTGTCTAAGTTGATTTCTAGCTCCACATGCTAAGTGGAATCCAGAACTTTTTTTTTTTAATTTCCTGTTAATTGAGAAATCCAATAGTCAGTTTTGGTCCCTGGGCTTTTTGTCTGAATAGTAAACACTTCAGTGATTCATGGGGTACATGGCAGTTCTCCTAAACACTAGGTTAAGAATAGCAGCCACTATCTTCTTGAAATTTTGTCTCACTGCTGAAGCCTCCCTCCCAAAGCCCACATCAGGGCTTTGTTCCATATATAGCTAACTCCTTAGAGAAAAGGAATCTTGAGCCTTCCTAGAGCTTTTATCACTCACAGACTGAGGATGAGACAGTATGGCCTGATCTTTAGAGATCAAATACCTGTTTTAATAGACAGAAGGAAACCTAAGTCCAGGGACAGGTACTTGTCCAGGGTCCTGCAGCTGGGAACTTAATTTAATGTCAAGTATAGTTAGTCTAGGTTGTGTTTGTCCTTCATTTTTAAAGAAGACCATGGCATCAAGGAAAGATGACATGACTTGCAGTTGACTTTGATTTCAGTGAGGGAGGGCTGTGCAAAGTCACCAGCCTCACTTTCTCCTCCAGAGTCATCTGGGTACAGTAGCCAGATATTCATCAGGATGACTGGAGGTGACTCAGGATGCAGTGGGAGATGCTGGCCCTTTTAGGCTACCACCTTTTCAGGTACTCATAGTGAGGTAATGGCTGTGCAACGAATAGGCCGCTTTAAGAAGTGAGTCAAGGGATGTCCCTTTAATTAGAAAAAAAGAAAAAAAATTAAGCTGGGAGGGGAAGACCCTCAGGCTTGCTGTTCAAAAGAGAAGTAGTTACCATTGACATTGACTCTAAGCCAAAGAGGGCCCAAAATACAGCCATTAAGTGAAGCTTGGGCAGGGACCTGTTATGATTCAATCTATGAGCTTCAAAGTGAACTGGGTTTAAGAAGAGAAAGAGACAGAGACAAGAGGGAGAGAGAGAGAAAGAGGGAGGGAGGGAAGGAAGGAAAGAAGGAATCTAGCCAGTAAACCCCAAGTTAAGTGGGAAGCTTCTGGCCATCAAAATTTACCTTCCTTTAGAGAGGAGAAGGACAAGGAGAGACCCCAATCAAGTATAGTCCAGCATTTCCTAGAATGAGGCAGGGAACTGTTAACCAGAAAGAAGCACAAATGGAAAGATCTGGAAACCAGAATAAAGTGGTGGTGACAGAGAACTAAAGGGTCTCCCTTTTTAAAATGATATTTGACATTTTGTGGGTGGAAAGGGTACAAATGAGAACAAGGGGAAGAGAATGTACCTGCAGACCCACCTTTAATAGCTCTATTTCTGTTGTGCAGGGAAAAGTGGCAGTTCAGATGAGGGGAGGCCAATTTATCCTCAACACTCCCTTCTAATTAAGCTGAGGTACTAGAAACAGATATTTGAAAAGCTGTATTCTCAGAGGTCGGGACTGGCGCTGAAGGCTGTCTTCATTAAGCTGTCTCAGTATTGACTGCCTTTATTGGAGGAAGTTCATTTGGGAAGGGTTAAAAATAAAACCAATTTACTCCTAATTAACAAATGTGCAGGCCTCTATCTTGTTTTAAAGATGGGGGTAGAGAGGTGGTGTTTCCCTGTTAATCACTCTGCAGCTAACCTTTCCTGGCTGACCCTGTCCCAGGGAAAGCTTTTAGCTAGAGATTGATTGGGGCGGCTGTGATCCAGGAAGTCATTTGCTCATAGTCCACTTGTAAATGAGTCTAAATATTGGAGCCAGCATGCTTATAATGACTTCGGTTGTTTTCTTTAAACACAAATCTTTTAGGACACAGGTGTGCCCCTCTTCTAGCAAACCCAGGGGAAGAGATTGCTGCAAAACGTTTTGGACAAAATAGACAATTGAGGACTAATTTGACATATTATAAAAGGCTTCTTTGCAAAAAAAAAAAAAAAAATCCACTCCACAGGCTTCCTCTGAGTAATGAATTCCCCAAGGTTATTTGAGAAATTAAACTGACAAAAATTCAATTTGCTCCCAACTTTGTGTAAAATGAGGCAGCACTGTATCTCTGTGGCATGGAAGAGGAAACAATATAGTGAACAGAATCCTTTGACTCTGGTTTGAGTCTTGGCTCCACCATTTGCCAATGGTTTGACCTTGGGCATGTCACTTTCCCTCCATCGTCCTCAGTTTCCTCTTCTGTTAAAATTTAATGGTTGGATTAGGTGTTGTAGGGTCTAAACCTGACATTCTATAATTATATGGGAGATCAAAATGAAATAGTTGTATCAATGGCTGAAGATGTCATGGAGGCAGATCATGAATCAGTCACATCTTGGATGTGCTTGATGTACTCAAGAATTCAACTTCCAGAAGCATGACTGTGCATTCATTAGATTTCTTTTTACTTTGCTGACTTAAAATTTAATAAGACTGTTGTGTTGCTTTAATAACCTAAGTCCCACCCAATTCCTTCTGATGGTTTCTCATTCTGCCTGCTAGTTTTTGCAGAGTATAAGCCCATTTTTTTTTTTTTTTACTATTTCAAGACTGCTGATCATTGTTTTTGACACACAGAGTTTAGTTTATTTCCTGACTCCATGGATTTTTTTGAGTGTTTAAGGAGGTATTCCTTAGTGTAAAAAAGAGTTACTCATTGGATTCTTTGACAATCAGTATTAAAAATCAATACATCGAGAGCCTGGGAGGAATTAAAAATCCTAGTATCCCAAGATTTTTATTCATTCTTTTGCTTTTGGAACTGCTTTTAATTAAATGGAATATTAACAGAACACAGTAACAGCTTAATCCCTTGTCTGTGAGCTTTGTAAGAGTTAGTGCCTGATTTCTATGAGGAGTGATAAAAACTCCTATCTAGCATGAGGCAGTTTGTTACAGTGGAGAAAGTCATGAATCTGGAGTCAGAGGTCCAGAGTTCAAATCTTGCTTCTGATGCTTACTACCTTTGTGACCTTGAAGAAGTTTTTTATCTTCCCTGAGCCTCAGTTAACTTATGTGTACAAAGAAGGTTGGACTAGATGGTTTCTGAGGTCCCTTTCAGCCCGAAATCTATGATCCTGTGATAGTACCTGAGGGTATATTTATAGCCTTCCCTCTCATTACAGGGGAAAAATGAGGATTTGAAAGCCTTGTCTCTGCACATAAAAGTCACAACCTAAGAATGCCATAAATCCTTGGGAGCTAGCCATAGTCTTTGATCTTATGGGATTTTCTCATATTGCCTGAAAAAGATGGTTTCTGAATAGGGTTTTGTTGTACAGAGCCTTTTTTGTCATGTGGAGATTCGGAACTGTGTTATTTGTTATGATGAACCTCTAGAACGAAGTGACTTCACTTCAGTTCACCTCGGACCTCCCAGAAAGTCCAGGCTGGTTCCCATCATGAGAAATACAAAGAGGAGAACCCCGGAAAGGGAGATTTCAGAATAAAAAAGTAGACCAAATGGCTTTGCAAAAGTTCCTTAGAACTTTCCATGTCTATCTACGGTCTACCCTCTGGTGGTCATAAGGTGACATTGCAGCTTTCTGATAACAGCCCTGCATTGAAAATGAATTCTTTTTAAACTGATTTTGTAAACTGATTCTTGAAATTAAATAGTATGCACCAAATTATATTCAGGTCTCTACCCTTCCCTTTGGGTCTTTTGGGAAAATGGGGGGATTAAAGTAAGAGAATGGGGAGGTAAGAGATGAAATTAGGAAGGGACCTCTTTAAAGTCAGCAAAATGATTTTATTGAGTTCAAAAGCTTCAGAGTACACTTGGTGCACAATTTATGCAGAAGCATGCAAATTTTATGCAAACTATGCATGCATGTTTCTTAGATTTAAAAGTCAGTCACACAGCCTGCCTTTGTATTATTTGTTCACAATATTCTTTTCCCATCCTTTGGCATAATTGCCATGATAAAAGAACCTAATTTCATCTTTCTCACTCCCACTGTGATGGGCCTGGCCAAAGCAGTAGCAATATGGGCATCAAAGGCTGTGTGTCAAGGGTGCTGTCTATGCTACCAGTGTTGAGTAATTTCTCTCCTCTCAGTATGTCTAGGAAAGAAGTTGTGTAGATGTAGAGTTCAAAACTCTGTCACAACTCCTCCATCTTGCCAATGGGATGGAAGTTGGTATGTATGCCCTGTTTGCATAAGCAAGAAAAGACTTGCAGAATGGTAGTTTTTGGTTAAATCTACCTCCACAATGCTAGAGCCCTAAATGAGGTAAAGAAGGGAGGCGTTCTTGTAAGCTCCTGTGGCTGTTAGTATTGTCCCCAAATTTCAAGGGTGATTATAGTAAAATCTGTTATTACTTAGAATGTAAGACAGGGACAGCTAGCTAGTCTTAGGGAAAAGTCTGAGTTAGAGAGGAAGAATGAATGATAATAATGGAACACACAAACAAACAAGGGATCTAAATCCAGGCTTCCTACTTAGCAGCTCAATTATTATTGAAGGCATTTTATATAAGCTCTTTTGGCCTCTGTTTCCTCCTCTGTAAAATGAACACACTTAACTAATTGATTCCTAAGGTCCAATCTACGTCTAAGTCCTCTGTGTATGTGTATATATGTACATATGTACGTATATATGTGTTATATGCATATGTTTCTATACATAAAAAGAAATGCATTTCATCTATAAATTTAATAATCAATTAAGTTATAAATGGGTAATATTAGATCAGATAAGGAAAGTTAATGAAAAAATTGCATTTCACAATAGGCCTTCATTAACACATAACATGCCATAAATACTAAAGTCCTTTCACATCTAAAAATTGATTGCTCACCTACCAGTTCAAAGCACATTGAACAGATCATTAATTTCTTGAGCTCCTGGTTTGAAAAAACTTTGGACTTGAACCCAACTACTAAGTAAGACATCTTAAAAATATATATTTATTTTTTATTATTGAGAAATTTGTGTAAATCTGATGTGAGGAGAAAGTCAGGTGTATAAGAGCCTTGTGCAGGAGGCCTGGAATTAAATTGTGACTACCCCTTTCTAGTCTTGTGACCTTCTCTGAACTTCAGTTTCTTCCTCTATAAAATGTTGAGGTTAAACTAGGTGATATTTAAGCTCACTTCCAATCTAATCAGACATCCTCTGATTATGAGTGTACCAAGAACTGAATTGCCCCCAATTCCAATTCATTGGGGTTTGAAATAATGAGTGAATGTCGTATTGAAAATTTTACATCAGATTTGGTCTTTATATCTTTGGAGGGGAAAATCTGTTTGATTGATCCAAAGTGTTATGATCTAAATTGTTCAAAATAAAGGAAATGTTGTTTCTTGAGAAGAATAAAGCTTCATTTTACGTTCTGAGGCCCTGAACTAGCCAAGACCTGAAAAACTTTGGGATAAGAAGAGAGGAAGAGGTGAACTTAAGGAGATCAGACTGTTCCCCACCCACCCCCATCCCCATCTTCCCTTTACTATTGACAGTTGAGTTGGGTACCTTGCAATGAGCCCCATTGCTTTCTGACCTTGTGATTTGCTCCCTCCCTTTTAACCTTTTTCTTTCTACTTTGCAATTTCTTTATCATTTTGGTTGTCTGGGAATGAGTGTTTTTTTTTTTTTCCTCTGTGAGGAGCCCTGAGCTCTTCTGTTCTAGAAAGGTGTCTTGTGTGTCCAAGGATAAATGACTAAAGAATAAAGGGGACAAGTTAGTTGCTCCTGCTGCTTTCCTATTAAAATGATACCAAATTGATTGCATGCCCACCTTGTAACATGACTTAATCAGTTTAACAAGCTGTACGGGTGTACTTCCTAAGGGAAATCAAATTTCATTTGATTTAAAGCACCATAGGTGACCTGATAATTGATTTGGGGGTTCATGTTCAAAGAGTTTTATCGTGTAGACTATTATGAAGTAAGTTTTAGAAACAAACAAGATTTGCCTGCAATAAAATACTATTTGTTATGAACAAGGCAATGTTTCATTTACCATCACAAGACTAGTTTACATATCAAGTGCTCTTGAATACTTTATCCACCAAGACAGAAAATGCTTTTGTTTCAAGAACAGCAATCCTGGATGTAATGTTGACACTCAGCTCTGATTTGACCCTTTGTGTGAGATACTCATTGTCATCTCAAACCTTATAAACACTTACAAATACAAAGTATGAAGGGAACAACCATGAAAAAATTCCTCGCATAATTTAAAAAATTATAAATACTTAGAATAAAGAATCCTTCTGAGATTCGTTATCCTTTAAGAAAAAAAAACACACACAATGAGAAGGTCTCTTATAATTTTATTTTCCTCATAAAATTTTTGAGTGTTTATGGAGGTCAGTCAAAAGGCATATAGTGGGTGTGAGTAGGCGGTATCACATGACAAATGGAATTATGAAGGATAAACTGAGAAAAGGATTCCATCAATCAATCAGCGATCATTTATTAGGCACCTACTATGTGCTAGGCACTTTGCTAAGCCCTGGGGATACGAAAAGAAAAAAAGAAAAGACAATCCTTGCCCTCACGGAGCTCACAATTTAATAGGGAATGTGTGAATAAAAAAGATCTGTCACAAAGGACCACTCAAAGGATGGCCTGAATGCTCTATTGGTATTCCTCAGGATGTCCAGAGAAGGCAAGAAAGGCACCCACCATGTTAGATGCACCCTCTGCATAGAACTTAATGGAAGGGAATGGACAAAGAGGCCCATAAGATGAGCAAGCAAGAATGAGTGGTAATTGTTGGATGAACTACACATGGATGAGATCAAAGAACCATTTGAATATTGAGTATAAAGAAAAACCTTTAAGTAAAATAACCTTCTGATCTTGTTAGAAGATTGATCTGAGTTTGTGTAGTGTGTGTGTGTGTGTGTGTGTGTGTGGGGAGCAGCTCTATTCCATTCCCTTTCTTGCCAACTTTTTCATCCCCAAATTTTACTGCTTAGGTGACTAGGATGGTGAAAGGTTTAGGAATCCTATCACACAAAGCTACAAGGTGGCTCTTCTCCCCGCCCCTTTTGTTGGGAACAAGGATTCAAGGACCACTGAGGATTTGGCTTGGAGAAGATTAACTGGGGGGAGATGATAACTGTATCCAAGTGTATGAAAAGCTGTCATTTGGAAGAGAGCTTTTTGCTTATTTTGTGTAGCTTCAAGGAGCCTAACTAGAAACAATGATTAGGAATAGGAGAATGTTACAGGAAGATTGGCTCACTATTAGAATAATTGAAAAGTCAAGGTGATATAGAGGAGAAATCTAGCCTTATCCTACCCCTGATACGTACTGATTGTGGTACACAGAGCTAGTCACTTAAACTCTCAGTGTCCCAGATAATTAATTATAAATTGCAGAGAAGGGGTCAATCCCTATTGGTAGAGTAAATTCTGTACCTTGAACTCCCTAAAGTGATAAAAATTTCAAGGAAGAAGTAGAATAAAGGTCAGAAAAAAAGAACCCTTAAAACAAAATAACCCAAGCTGGCTTAAGAGGTAGTGAACTCACCATCACTGGAGGTATTCCAGGAAAAGCTAGAAGACCATTTGTCAATGCTGTTGAAGAGGCAAAACTTGTATCAGGTGAGTTGAGCTAGCTAAGCTCTTAAAGGGTTCTTTTTACCTTTTTAAGGTCAAATCCTATTGCAATAAAAATCTGAATATTTTGCTCTAATCATAGAAAGTCAAAATTGGAAGAGATCTCATAGGTCCAACCTCCCAACCTGTTCCTGAATGGGAATCCCCTTTGCAACATTCACTCCTCAATCCACCCTGCCCCATGTCCTCCAGGTGGTCCATTCTATTTGGGGAACTTGAGCTCTTTTGACCTAACATTTGTTTCTAATTCTGTTCATTAGGGCTTAGGGGAAGCAGTCTAGTTCCCCATGACAGCCCTTTGAATACTTGAAGACAGCTCTCACGTCAATCCTAAACCCTACTCTATGGATCACCTATTTTGAGCCATATTTAGTCCTAACCAAATTTTAGTACAAAAGAGAATCAGGACAGACCTTTGGAGTTTGGTGTACAGGTTAAATTCCATGACAAGAAATACCATTACAATAAAATGCCAACATAAGAAAAATATTTGCTACCTTGCTTTGAAGGAGCATTAAATTCAACAAAATTTCATGATCACAAAAAGTTAATTTTTAACATTCTCTCAGTTCTTTGTAATAGGATTACTCCTGTAAGATTTAAGAGATTTTATGGAAAAGCTGTTGGAGATGGAAATCCTTTGTATTTTCCACTTTACTTCTAAGGTCCTCCTGATGCCAGGCAATGAATTATCCTGTAGGATAAAAATAATTGAGCAATCTTCAAACCCATTCAGCTCTCTGCCTTTCTTCTGAAACTGTTGAAAAACCTGTCACTCCATTGTTGTCAACTTTGCATTGTGTGCTACATGGCTAGAAATTGGATAATGAGTATTTAATTCAACTAAGTTCATTAGAAAAATATGTTAATGATACTATTCATATAGGCATAATTATTTTTTTTTGTTGTGATACATTCACAAGGTCACCTTCCTTCCTGTCTTCTGGTCACCTCTAGAGGTTACAGTAGATATATGCAGAAGCCAAAGACCAGATGGGTCCTATCCAAGTTCAGAAGAATTATTTTAAGGCCATTTTAAGTTACTTGAACTGATATGAATTAAGCAGAATAAACAAGTCTCTGACTACATGGAAGCCAGTTTTGGTGCCACTCTGATTCTTCAAAGAGGACCACAGTCCAAAGCCTTCAAGGTCTATATGTCTCCCACATTCCTTCTGAAGGGTGGATCATTTTATTTCATTCTGCCATTTCTGTTACAGCCCCTGTTCAACATTTCCTTTCCCTTGGAGGGGCACAATATGATTTTTCACCCACCTGGCCATATTATATTCCTAATGGGCCAGTTTTCTATGAAGTGGTGGTAATAATATTTCTCTATACTTTTACCAGCCTCAACCTGTTATATAACAACAACAATAAAAATATGGCTTGCAAATGCAGCTAATTCATTGATTAAAATGGACAAGAAATGCTGCCGATCTGACAAAATGAAACCTGGTTAAGATAATTTGGCAAAAAAGAAACAAAACAAAACAAAACTAGTGGTTTCACTGGCTGACCAGAATCAATCCCTTTCAATCTTTCTCATTAAAGTCAGCTTAAAGCCTACCAAGAGAGGCAGCCTGATGTAATGTACAGAGCAAGAGTAGCCCTGAAATTCAAGTCACTACTCTGAAACATACTAGTTAGGTAACAATAGACAATTCACTTCAATGTCCCAGTGTGCAAGACTCTTTCAGCCTTTAAGTTATAGCCTTGGCCCCATGAATGGATTGTGGGAATATAGATTTAGACTTGGAAGGGACCGTTGAGGTCATCTAATCCAACCCCATAATTTTATAGGTAAGGAAACTCAAGAAGTTAAGTATTTTCCCAAAGTCACACAGGCAGGAAATAGCAGAGGGAGCACTTGAACTCATCTCCTCTGACTTCAAATCCAACATTTTTCCCATCGCACCATGGAGGGAGCTTCCATATTGAGAGATCCCCCAATATAGATGAAATCAAAAGTACAAACCAAAAAGAGCCTGTCATCAAAATTATTACAATGTATTTCATTCAAAAAGGAAAACATATATGTAAAGATAGATGTCTACCTAAATATCTGTATAGATATAGTTATCTACCTCTATATCTATACCTGTCTATGTCTAACTAGAGATAGATCTATATTTCTTTATCTATAATGCTCTCACTATATAGATAGAAATATTTACCTATCTAGGTAGATATCTATTTCTATCTATATACACGCATATATGCATACATAAACACATATCTCTATACATTCCTTTTTTAATGAAATATATTGTAGTAATTTTCATGACAGGCTTTATTCTTTTGGTCTGAATCTATGATTTCATCTGTGTTGGGGCAACTCCCATCTCTATCTATCTATCTATCTATCTATCTATCTATCTATCTATCTGTCTGTCTGTCTACCTCTTTATACACATACACACACACACACACACACACACACACACACACACACACACAGCCGGTCCATTTTAGCCACTCCCCTGACCACAAGCATTCCTGTGGAGGAATAAATGACTCATACACACAATTCTCTTAATAAAAGCTAAGTTACTTGCTAATGACACATTTTAGTTTGCTTCAGAAAAATCCAATAATTTTATTCAAATATATTTCTTCTAAAATATAAATATTTTAATTAAACTTTTATAAATGCAGAGAAGGTAGTATCATTCTGTTGACCCCACCCAGATATGAATCATTCCAAAACCTGGTAAGTGATGAAGAAAGAATATTTGCAATTACCATCATTTAAATTTTTCTATAAATATATAATAGGATTGTTGCACATTAATTCTGAGTAAGTCACTCATTCTTCATGTACTGAGCACCTTGGATTATGTACTGTGGTGATTTCAGCTCTTGGCACTAGCATGTTTCCTAAGAAGTTATTTATAATGCACAAGTAAAATTCTCTTATGGAACAACATTCCAGTGCTTTTCAGATGTGTAAGGATATAATGCAGTGCAACTTACAAATTTGTCAAGCATTTCCTACAGTACATAAGCTCGCATTTTAATCTTTAGTTTTATAGAAATAAAGATCCAAATTTATAAGCACACTTAAGAAAAATCAATCTTCCCACCCCATCCACCCCCATAAGGCTTTGCACATCATTTCATTTCATATACCTGGCAGCAGAGAGATTTGAGAGCAGGTGGGCCAATTTTCAAATTTACCTCTTAAATTCTTTGCATAGATATGTGCAAAAAACCCTGTGATTCTGAAAATCAGAGCTCCAATTCAGAAAGCTTGTCTAAACAAGCCACAGGGAGAAGAATCTAGTTTAAATGTTGGATGGAGTTGATATAAACTTAAAACGCTGAGATTTTGTTTCAGTGAAGTTAGGTTTTAATAGCTTCATTTGTCCCTGATTATTTGATGGAATAAAACCAAGCCACTAGTTGCTATCTCCATGATTCTAAAGGAACCCAAAACTCTGAATAGACTCTGGTTTGGGGATAACTTGAAGCACATCCTAAAAGGTGACCAGGCCTGTTCTTCCCAGTCACCATGGCATGTAAAGAAGTAATCAATTCCATCTTCAACACAGACAGCAACAAAACTGAACAGGGGACAAAAAATTCATATGGCCTGGTAGGATTTGTTCTTTCCTTTTTACATGTTAAAGGTAGATCTTAAAAAAAATAAGAGAGAGGGATTTGTGAGTTGTTCTCTAACCTAGAAAGCTTATAGTCAACACCTGCTGCCAGCTTCCTCCTCATTGGGTTTGCTCTCAGAGAACAGACCTTGGTATTCACATTGGAGTCCCAAGATTAATCATCTTCCCTCAAGCACTAAGTAACCTATGCGGTTTCCAACTCTAATCAGTAGACTGATTTCTATTGAATTTTTTTTTTTGCTCAACATTCATTAATGGAGAACACTTCAGAATCATTCTCTCACATTGGAAATATAATCCATCAAAAAAGAATATCATAGCTATACCAAATTTTAGGATAATGGAAGGAGGTTGGATTCAGAGTCAGGATAGAAGATTCCCAACTCTGCCACTTCCTATGGAAGTCACTTTTCCCTTTCTTGGCCTCAGTTATGTCATTTGTAAATGAGAGAGTTGACTTAGATGATCTGTAAAGTCCTTTCCTTAAATCTATGCATCTGTGAACTTATGAAGGACCAGATTCTATGTGAAAAAAAAATTGTTTTTTACCCTCAAAGAAATGATATTTATTTAGCAGCTGGAAATAGTCTAATTCTAATCCTACATCATTGCCTTTTTTTGGAGGGGGATGGGAGGGTGATAAATGTCCATTCTTCACCTACTTAGCCCTTCCTTGCTCGTTACCAATAAACAAGTTTCGTGAAAATAGGTACAACAATGATTCTGAAGTGTGAACACACAGTAATAAGCTAATTTTTATTGTACAGTATATTTTAAATCATTTCAAATCATTGAACTTTTAAAAGCCCCTTTTGTCAGTATTTACAAGTTGTTTATTGCCCCTGATGAGGACTTTTTCCTTAACCAAAGAAACTGGTTCTGAAATTCCAGGTGATGCTTTTTTTCTTAACGTAGCTCCTTTGTGTTTGATTAAACTGAAAGCAATGCCTCAGAGAGTAACTGGGACTGGCTAGACCTGACAACCAATGTCCTCTGCTCCCCCTGGGGCACTGCTGGTGGCTGGCTAGCACCTAACATGGATTGGTGGATCATACTTCCAGTAAGCATGGTGGTACTTCCTGTGGAAACCATTACTCCTCCATTCATGCCACCAACCCAAGCCTTGTAATCTTAGCTGACAGGAAGGAATGAATGATGAAAACAATAGGTTTGGGGCAGGAGTGAAGGTCCAATTGCTGAAATAAAACGAGAGAGAAATTTTAAGTTGATAATTGTTATAAAATAATTGATTTTTCACTGCAAGGGGCCTGAAAATGATTATAGTTAGATAAGTTATCTTTTTCAAAACATCTGATTTTTTTGGTAAATTTTTACATCATCAAAATTTGTGAGTGTATCCCAATCCCATACAGTGAAATTTCCCTTGTAGCAAAGAATAGAAAAGAAGAAAAAAGAAGCAGTTCAATAAAACAAACCAACATCTGAGGTTACTGGTATAATGTATAGTAGTATAACTCTATGCCCATAGCCTAATAAATAAAGCCCCTTCCTGAATGTCTATAGTAGCTGTATATAACACTAATCATTACTTTCTCCCATTGGTGCCTGTGGATTCATTACCTCTTTAACTAGACTATAAACTCTAGGAGGGCAAGAAAAGGAAGGAAGGAAGGAAGGAAGGAAGGAAGGAAGGAAGGAAGGAAGGAAGGAAGGAAAGAAGGAGGGAAGGAAGGAAGGAAGGAAAGAAAGAAGGGAGGGAGGAAGGAAGGGAGGAAGGAAGGAAGGAAGGAAGGAAGAAGGAAAGGAAGAAAGAAAAAGGAAGAAAAGAAGGAAGGAAGAAAGAAAAAGGAAGGAAGAAAGAAAAAGAAAGGGAAAGAGAAGGAAATAAAGAGATAAAGATAAAAGGCAATCCAATAAAGTACTATGAAGTTATATTGGATGCTAGAAAAAATAGCTAGCTCAGAACTTTGAAGAGAGGTTCAATGTAGATCATGTGGCAATCAGACAGTATCAACTTCATTATGGCAGCTTATAGCCTCCTACAGTATTCCATAGACTGGGTAATCCCTGTTTTATCTGGCATCATTTCTTGACTAAAAGCTCCTAAGTTTATTTATGGCATTTTTTACCAGCATTATTTTTTTTGAAATACAAAAAGAAAGCTCCACGTGGTCCCTACAAATGCTAAGACAGCACAGGAGGACCAAGGGATGAAGAAGAATTATCCTAGGCAGAGTCAGGTGCCATGTTGAAATTATTTGCTTTCATGTTATCTGAGGATTCCATGTTGATTTCAGTTCTTAATTGTACATTATTAAGAACAGAATTTCAGTGCTCGGATGTTTTTTGGATTCAAGAAAACTTGGGTTTAAATCTCACCAGATTCTTATTAGCTGTGTGACTTTAAGCAACTTAACTTCTCAGTGCCTCAGTATCCCATTAGCAAAATGAAGAGGTTGGGCTTGATGGCCTATAAGACCCCTTCAAGCTCTAACTCTAGTGGACTTACGGTTCTAAAAAGTCCCTCTCAGTAACTCTCCTCTTCTCCCCATTGCTGATCTTGGTTTTGCCCTCTGGGAACAAACAGAACAGGTCTAGTCTATTTTCCAAATAATAGCCTTTCAAATACTTGAAAACAGTTATTATTTCCCCGAGTCTTCTCTTCTCCAGGCTAAACAATTCTAGCTCCTTCAGCCTATTTCATATGGAGTACTCAAAAAGCAATTTTAATAAAACTCCCTACAAGTGGTCATCAAACCTAAGACTGAGGACCTCCGGGGAGAGTAAATACACTGCCTCCCAAGGCAGCTACTTTAGGATAGGTCGGATTGTTAAGAATTTTGTTTTTCAATGTCAAGTCTAAATTTGCTTTATACAATTTCCATTTTTTCCTGATTCTGCTTTCTGGGGCCAAGCAAATTTAATGCCCCTTTCTATGGCACAGCCATAGAAGAAAGCTATTGACTCTACCAAGTGCTGGCTGCACATCCCCAGTTATTTTAGGCAGTCCTCATATGGTAAAAATTTAAGGCCCTTCTCCATAATGATTGCCCTCCTCCAAGGGTTGGTATCTAAGTTACCAATATCCTTCCTAAACAGTGGTAGCCAGAACCCAACTCAAAACTCCAAATGTGACCTGGCTGAGATGGAGAACAGCACGACACTGAATTGGGTCAGGGGGGTGGGGAGTGGGATGTTTTGACAAATTTAGTTGCTATCTCCAGCCCCTTTTCCACTAAAACTACAACTGAAAGAAACTGGGGACTCTGTTTAAACAAATGGGTTATCTTTAGCTGCTAAAACAAAAATAAATATGACCTTAATTCACTAATTTGCTCAGATTTCCACCTACTTTGGCCCACATCCCAACCACAAAGCTTAGAGGTCATATTTAGTCAAAACTTGCTCTAATTTTGTAAGGAGTTCTTCCATTTGCCTCAAATTTTTTTTTTGTTTCTTTTTTTTTGGAGGGACAATTGGGATTAAGTGACTTGCCCAAGGTCACACAGCTAGTAAGTGTTAAGTGTCTGAGGCTGTATTTGAACTCAGGTCCTCCTGACTCTAGGGCCGGTGCTCTATTCATTGCACCACCTCACTGACCCCATCACAAATTTTTTCTAAAGCCTCTCAACCAAAGTGAAAGACAGATATGTGCCCCTAAACATAGATAGTTACAGTAACATAACCAGAAGGGACTCTCCTCCCCCTCTCATAGATTTCCAATAAATACCGAGCATTTATATAGGGTTTTAAGGTTTGCAAAGAGCTTCACACATACTATCTCGTTAGCCTCACAACAATCCTAGGAGGTAGGTGCTATTATTATTCCCATTTTACAAGTGAGAAAACAGGCTAACCGTGATTAAGTGACTTGCCCAGGGTCATACAGCTAGATAATATCTGAGGAAGAATTTGACCTCCAGACTTCCTAACTCCAAGTCCATTTTTCTATTACTGTACCACATAGCTTCCCCAAAGACTGTAAATGATAACCAAGTGAATCAGTACCCGTATTGGTGCTGAGCACACTTACAATCTCTCCGTCCTTTCCTCCGAAGTCTAAATAAAGCATCCTGATTCCATCATCTGAAGACATTTTGAGCTTTTCATAGGGAGCCTGAATGATTGTCTTGGGGAAGGCACCCTCCTGTGGCTCAGTGGTGATGGAGAATCCATGCTCATAATGTATGGTCAGACGGCACTCCTGGTTTTTGTATGTGCACGCTGGAAGACAAGGGAGGAAACATTATAACCCAAATGAGACAACACACTTTACCTGGAATTTGATGTTTTGAATTTCCTCTGTCCCTGGTGTCATCTGTGGGTTTCATGCCCAACAGTAAAAAGACTAGAAAGCCAAAGGAAACTAGACATAGAAAGTACCTTGTCTAGTTATCTGTGAAAGCTGTGTACTTGGAATTAAAGTGCTTATTTTTGAATTTGAGCTCTCCTAGTTACTACCCCTGTGACCGTGGCTGAGTCCACTTCTCCTCCCCAGGTCTCAGTTCCTTCATTTCTTTTCTTTTCTTTTCTTCTTTTTTTTTTTGCTTTTTGGAGGGCAATTGGGGTTAAGTGACTTGCCCAAAGTCACACGGCTAGGGAGTGTGTCAAGTGTCTGAGGCTGTATTTGAATTCAGGTCTTCCTGTCTCAAGGGCCGGTTCTCTATTCACTGCAACACCTAGCTGCCCCAAGTTCCTTCATTTCTAAAATGAGGGGGTTGGACCAGTGATTTAGACTCTGAAGTCCCTTCCAGCTCTCAATCCTAGAATCTCGGATTTGGAAAGGACCTCATTCCACATATACCTCAAAAACGCATCCTCACCGCAACACTCCTTGTTGCTTGTGAAAGTCTTTGCCTGAAGGTCTCCAACAGAAAGGAAGCTATGGGTCTGCAAGCCAGTTCATCTCACTTAGGGATAATTCTAATAATCATAAGATTTTTCTCTACATAAAGCCTAAATTTTCCTCTTTTCAGCTTCCATCCAGTGCTCTTGGTTTTGTTCTCTGGGGTCAAACAGAACCAGCTTAACCCTCTTTCTCTTTCATGTGAAAACCCTTCAAATACTTGAAGATCACCATTATGTCCCCCTGGATTCAGTTCCCTCAAGTGAGTCTGGGATCTAATCTAACCTCACATTTTGCAGATGAGAAAACTGAGACCTGGAGAGATGGAATAAATTCCCCAAAGTAATAAAACCACTTAGCAGTAGAGATGGAAGTTCAGCTACTGATAGTTGTGAAGATTACATAAGGGTCTTAGAATTCCAAAGAGTACTGAAGTCACGTGTCCTGACTCCCAGTCCAATAATCTGTCTACTATAATACATTGAATAGGGCTGAAAGATCTTCTCTTTGGACAGAATTTTCTTTTCTTATTTTTTTGAGATGGTCAAAAATCACCCAGAAAGAGAAGATTTAGAAGCGGCACTGATAGATAAAGTATCCAAACTGATGAGCTTACAGATATGGGGAATTTTTTTCAGTTTGCTATGGGTAGTGGAGAAAAAAAATTGGAGAGAATATTATAAACATTTCTTAGCTGCACTTACTAAAACCTGTCAATGTTATGACCCTAGTGTGAAAATCTGCTCAAATGGCCTTTTGGGCCATAGCCAAACTCAGAGGTAATTTGACATTTGCAATACTATCAACCTTTCTTGAAAGGTTGTCTCACAAACAAACATTAGGAAAAAAATTTTTTTTAAATGCCCTGAACATCTGAACAGAATAATAGCAATACTTTACACCGACAAGGTACTGTAACGTTATAAAACATTTCACCCATATTACCTTATCTTACGGTGTAGTGGGTAGAACAACTGACCTGAGCTGGAAAAATCAGGGCTTCCTACCCATCTTAGACATCTACTAGCTATGTGACCCTAAGTGAGTCACTTAACCTCTGTCTGCCTCAGTTTCCTTATCTGCACTGAGAATAAAAATAGCACCTACCTCCTGGGGTTGTTGAGGACCAAATGGGATAATGCTGAGAAAACAGTTTACAAACCTTAAAGTGATAGAAACATGTGGGAAACACAAAGTGTAAATATCTTCATTTTGCAGATTAATAAACAAGCTTAGAGAGGTTAAGTCACTTGCTTAGGGTCACACAGCTAGTAAATGGTGGAGCCAGTATTCCCAACACATCTCTTCCAACTCTATGTTCAGTGTCCCATCTACAGTACCCTACTGCCTCCAAGTGACTAGTAGGAGTCTGTATCTTCTTTAATAGATGGAAATAAAATTATCTCCGAACATGGATGAGGGAAAGTGGCTCAAAAAATGACCTAATGATCAATATTGTAAATAATTTACTTAAAAATAACTCAGCCATAGTATATATTTTTCATTGATTCATTCTACCTGACCATCTCAGATACAGAAGAAAAAAACCATTGCTACAGGCAATGAGTGGTCAGTTGCATGTCCTTCTGTTGTGTATGGGATGTCTCTCTTTGGAACAATATAAAGCTTGGGGTAAGCTTTTACAGTGCCACCCACTTTCATTGAAACAGCCTCCCTTCCCTCACCTCCCTCTCCCTTTCTAATGGAGAGGCTGATTTTGTGCGGGCAAAGAGAGAATAAAAGCTTTGGCCACGTGACTCAGAAGTGGGTGATGGCATCTCAAACTGCTCCTAGATGAGCTGGTCAGTTTGGAAAAATTGAGATGCTTGGGAAAGAACATGATGTATATGAAGAGATCTTTGCTTTGCAAAACAGTCTGTCTAACAGATACTATCTGTTAGGCAGTGTGGCGTAGTAGCCAAGCAATCCCGTCTTGGAGTCAGAAAGAACTGGGTTCAAATCTGCCCTCAGACACCTACTAGCTGTGGGACCCTTAACTGTTGTATGCCTCAGTTTTCTCAACTGTGAAATGGGGATAATAACAGCACCTACCTCAAACAGTTGTTGTGAAGATCGAAAGAGATAATGTTTGTAAAGTGTTAAGCACAGTTCCTGGCACACGGTAGGTGTTTAATAAATTCCTGTTTCCTTCCTTCCCTTCCTTCTTCTCCCCTCCCCTTCCTTCCTTTTCTCTCTTCTTTCCACCCTTCTGTCTCCTCCCTCCCTCCCTTTCTTCCTTCCTTCCCTTCTTTCTAACCTTCTGTCTCCTTCCTTCCTTCTCCTTCCTTCATTTTCTTCTTTCTTTCTAACCTTCTGTCTCCTTTCTTCCTTCCTTCCTCCCTTCCCCCCTTCCTTCCTTCTCCTTTCTTCCTTTTCTTTTTTCTTTCTAACCTTCTGTCTCCTTCCTTCCTTTTCCTTCCTTCATTTTCTTTTTTCTTTCTAACCTTCTGTCTCCTTCCTTCCTTCTCCTTCCTTCCTTTTCTTCTTTCTTTCTAACCTTCTGTCTCTTTCCTTCCTTCCTTCCTTCCTTCCTTCTTCACAAGAGGAAGTGTGGTATAGTGGATAAGCAGGCCAGCCTTGGAGTCAGAAAGACCTGGGTTCGGGTGTTGTCACTGACTAACACTGGCTGTGATAATGAGTATATCATTTCACCATTCAGTGCCCCAGAAAGCTCTCTGAAGTTATAAATGAGTTGCTAATAGTTATCATTGGAAAGAATTTCTCATACTAGGAATTCTTAACGCCAGTCAAATCACAGATGCAGACCAGACCCACCCAACTTCATAGGATCATAGATTTCAAGGAAAGGAACCAGAAGGCCATATTTGCAGTTTACAGATGAGGAAACTGAGGCCTTGGAAAGTGTCAATGTTAGCATCAGAGATCAGATTTGAACTCAGGTCCTCTCACTCCAGAGTCAGCGCTCTTCCCACGTTCACTTCACTGCTATAATGAAAAGCACTGGTAAACCTGCCATTGCTATACGAATGCCAAGTTCTCCTTCTTAACTGAAAAGCAAATTACTTTAGGTCTTGATCTCCAAGTGAGAAGAGTTCTAAGGTAACAACAGGATTATTCTGCCTGCCTGTGACATTAAAAATTGAGTTTGGGGAGGAGAGGGAAGATTTTTCAGAAGTTGTTGAGGGCAAACTAAATAGGGCCCCATTAGATACCTTCATCTCCTTCAATTCACTGTGGCACTTCGGGTAGCTAAGAGAGGCTGGGCTTCTTCGATGAAACACAGTTTCCTGATGCTTAAGATTCAGGAGGCATAAGCTTCTTCCAGCTCACACTTTGAAATCTCTGGTCTCGTGTGTGTGTGTGTGTGTGTGTGTGTGTAGGTGTGTGTGTGTGTGCGCGCGCACACACGCATGTGCCCTGGCACAAAATAGCATCACAAATGAAAAGCTGAAAGGAGAATCCCCAAAGGTTTACAATGGAGATGGTAGAAAATGTCTTGTTGTTTTGTAGGAGGTAGATGACGGGGTGGGGAGTGCTAATTCGTTTCACGGTAATTACCAAAAAACCCACTAATTTTCTATCCCAACAATGTAGTCGTCAAAGGTCTGCAAAGCAGTTAATTTCAACTTTGTTTGCAAAGACTATAGAAACACAGAGGGAAGAATTTTAACTCTAAATAAGAGACTCTGTGAAGGGGCTCCCCATTTTTAAGGGGTGAGTGTGAAAATTGATCTTTGGTGAGAAAACACCATCCAAGTTCATCCTAACCTTTACTGGAGACCTATCTCATTCCCTTCCTTCTCTTGAAACAGGTTATCAGTCTTCCTGTTACATAATTCCTTCTCTAAAGGACCCTGTTCTGGGGGGCTCTATTATGCTGGCAAATAGATGATAAACTCATTTAAACCAAAGTATCGATGGTAGTATCATAAAATTTTAGAGACGGAAGAGACCTGCCTTGGAAACCAGTTTGTCTCTTCAACTCCTAGTATCAGAGCTTTATCGATGGAAGGGACCTTAGAGACCACCCCACCTCAAACCCTGAATCAGACAGATGAAGAACCTTCAAAGAGGGTGACTCACTCAAGGAAATTACCTTCCAGATTTGTAGGTCAAGGAGAAAGTTCATGACCAAATAAGGCATAGAGAGGATTGCAGAAGACAAAATGGACAGTTTTGATTCCATAAAATCAAAAAATTCTTGCATATCAAAACCAATGCAATTAAAATTAGAAGAAAATCCATTAACTTAGAAAAAAACTTTATGAAATTTGCCCAAGATTATCATGGTAGCAGAGGCAGGATTTGAACCCAGGTCTTTTGATTCCAAATACACAGCACCCTTTCCACTATATCAAGCTGCTTTGATTTACACCAAGTAATTTATTAAGCAATAAGTAAGCGCTCGGGGTAGCAAGGTATAGTGGAGAGAGTGGTGGGCCCAGAGTCAGGAAGACTCATCTTCCTGAGTTCAAATCTGGCCTTAGATACTTCTTAGCTGTGTGACCCTAGGCAAGTCACTTGATCCTGTTTGTCTCAGTTTACCCATCTGTATCTCTAGTATCTCTGCAAAAAACACCCTAAAAAGAGTCAGACATGCTAGGGCTCTAATACTTCCATTTTCTAGATGCAGAAACTGAGGCCTAGAAAGGTGAAATGAACTGTTCAAGTAATAGCATAAGAGATTTAGAAAGGGAAGGGACCTTAGAAGAAAGGAATGAAGGTAGGAAATAAGCATTTATTAAGCACAATGTGCTAGGCGCTATGCTTAGTATTTTAAAAATATCCCATTTGATCCTCACAGCAACCCTGTGAAGTATGTTCTATTATTATCTCCATTTTACAGTTGAGGAAACTGAGGTTAAGTAACTTACCCAAGGTCACACAGCTAGTAAATGTCTGAGGCTAGATTTGAACTCAGATCTTCCTGACTCCAAGCTCAGCATTCTATCCACTGTCACCTTAGAGGCCCTTTAAATCCAAAGTCCTTATTTTAAAGGTAAGAAACCTTCAAAGACCTTAAATGATTTGTCCAAGGCCAAACATATAATAAGTAGTGGAATCAGGATTTGAACTCAGACTCTCTTGATTTCAAACTGACTTTTGTAGGCACTAAGGAGAAGAGCCCACATTTGGACAAAGGTCCTCTGAATCTAAATACAGCACTCTTTCCAGCCCACTAACATAAGCCCTTGGGAGATGCCAGCTATCTGATGAGGTGATCCGAGTTGCCTAGGTCAGTGTAGGAGGTAAAAATTTGAATCCAGGTTTCCTGACTCAGTGTCCAACACTCTATCCATTATATGATATCCCCGTTATTTCTCTACACTACAATACACATGTATTATACTTCTAGGGGGTATTTATATTTTAGTAGAAAAAAATCAAAAGGAGTAGTCATGGTGAAACAGTGGACAGAAAGCTGGCCTCAGAGTCAGAAAGACCTGAAATTAAATCCTTCTTTTGACAAATGATGCCTGTTATTACTCAGGGAAAGTAACTTAATCTCTCAGTGATCCAGGCAACTAAGACTCTACATGGCAGAGGAGGTGTTGATCTGTTTTAGTAAAGGAAGTCTCCTTCTCAGGATATCAATTCCGTAGACCAGTGGAAAACACAGATCCAGAAAAAAAATTTCTAAACTGAGACATTTGGTGACCCCAATGGGCCAGAGCAGGAAGCTATTTGAGGGCCCTGGCCAATGCTACTCACAGGTGGTGATTTCAGTTATGAGTTCTGCTGAGTTATGGCAGCCCTGGACGATGCTTCTCGTCCACTGGGAGAGGTCCCTGCTGGTCTCAGCTCGGAAAAGATGGGTTTCAATTCCTTGCCGGGTACCAGTCCGAGTGGCAAAGGACAGATCCACCCCAGACTGCAGGGATCCTTTTCCAGGACCGGAATGGACCAACCTGAATTTGGGAAAAAGAAAAAGAAAAACAAAAGGATAGAAAAACACCCATTTTTCATGCAATGTTCCAAAGCTATTCTGAGTGAAGAAAGAAAAACTGCTTTATACTTTAATTGTGAGGACAAACGAGAAAATAAATACCATATGTTTGTATAAATTATATGCTTGGGAGGTAAGACTAACTACATAATCCAGCTTCTTCCTAAAAAACAGAAATTTTAGAATCAATGGGATCTTGGGGTTATCTAGGTGGTGCAATGGACAGCCCATTGGACCTAGAGTCAAAAAGCCCCAAATTCAAACTGACCTCAGACACTTAATAGCTATGTTACTCTTGGCAAGTTACTTAACTTCAGTTTGCCTCAGTTTCCTCAACTGTGAAATGGGGATAATAATGCCATCTACCTCCTAGCATTGTTGTGAGAATCAAATGAGATGATGTTTGTCAAATACTTGGCACAAGGGCCTGGCATACAGTAGGAGGTTAATAAAAGCTCCTTTCCTTCCCTTCTGTTAGAATTCCAAACTGAAACAAGGAAACCAGAGATATGCACAAACATAAAAACAAAGATCGGGAGTAGAATAGGTTTGGGAATGTATACGTCTATATATGTATGTATGTTTATATATATATATATATATATATATATATATATATATACATATATATTTGGAGAAACATATCTAAACTTTCTTGTGGGGTGAAGTGGGGAGGGTATGTACGTATTTATAGCTATAAAGAAACATATCTAAACTGTCTTGTGGGGTGAAGTGGGGAGGGTATATATGTATTTATAGCTATAAAGAAACATATCTAAACTTTACTGTGACCTTGTGGGGGGGTGCATTGGGGGGAGGTAAATCATTAAAAAGTGCACAGCAGAGAACAGAAGAAAACTCACAAGAAAGCAAAGATGGACAGCTCTCAGCACAAGTGTTAGTTATCATAGAGGCTTTCTTGAAATGAAAATCTATTGTTACATATTTAGAATCCTCTCTTATGTTCTGCTATGCACGACATGATTTTTTTTCTTTCTAACTTTGTGTTTAAGTTCCAGTATTTACGTTTATGCTATGTTTTTGTTTCTTTTCTCTATTGTGTATTTGTGTTCTGGTGTCCAAGTCTAAAATAAAATAAATATATTTTTTATATAAAAAAATAAATAAAAAATAAAAACAAACAAACAAATAAATAAATAAAATAAAATAAAATTTGGGGGAAAAGAAGGAATTCCAAACTGAAAACAACCTTAGAAAGTCATTTAATTTAACTTTTAGCAAACAGTGAAATCTCGACTCCACCCCAACATCCTCCAAGTCTCTTGTAGAATATTTCCATCGTTGGACAGTTCACCGTCTCACAAGTAAGTCCATTTCAGGGTTAGGCATTTCCAATTATTAGAAACGTCTTTTTTTTTACACAAATCTGAAATGATAATAATCACCTTTCTATAGTACTTTATAGTTAATGAAATTTGCAAAGCACCTTCCTTCCATTAACCCTGTGAGGGCTGTCATGAAAGTATTATCACAATCCCATTTCAGAGAGGAGGAAACACTAATTGACTAGCCCATGGTGAACAGATGGCAAATGGCAGAAACAGAATTTGAACTCAGGTCTTGTGACTTTAGTTCCAGTGTTCCTTCCATCATGCTGTCTGATTTCTATACCCACTATTCCCAGGAAATAGGTTAATTGTTTTTCCCTCAGACAGTCCTTCAAATATTTGAAGAGAGCTATTGAGTATTATTTATACATTTCTCTGTCTAGATACCTCTGCCCAGCTACCAAGATTCAGTTTATTATGTAGGTGAATATCTTTCTTCCCTGGTTCCCTAACAAGTCTGTATTCTCTTTATTTGTTTGGGGTTTTTTTGGAGGCAATCAAGGTGAAGTGACTTGCCCAGAGTCATCCAGCTAGTGTCTGAGGTCAGATTTGAAACATGTCTTTCTGTGATATAAGATTCCAAAGTAAGTGCTTCACAATAAGACTTTGGCAATAAAAAGATAAAATCTATATCTCTTTGTAGTTACACCTACTGCTACTTTCAGTTAAAAATAATAGTAACAGCAATAATAATAATAATAATGTTAATAAACTAGTATTTATTAGCACCTACTCTATAGAACAAGCACTGTGCATTGGGGTTGCAGTGGATAGAGCACTGGTTCCAAAGTCAGGAAGACATAAGTTCAAACTGATTTCAGACACTTAATAGCTTTGTTACTCTCAGCAAGTTACTTAACTACAGTTTGCCTCAGTTTTCTCAACTGGGGATAGTAATAGCACCTACCTCTCATGGCTGTTGTGAGATTCAAATGAAATAATATTTGTGAAACACTTAGCATAGTGCTTTATAAACATTATACTTTGCAATATATTTTTGTACTTTACAATACATTTTTTTACTTTGTGATATACGTACTTTACAAATAGTACCTCATCTGATCCTTACAACAGTCCTTCGAAGTAGGTGCAATTATTACCTCCACTTTATAATTTGAGGAAACTGAGACAGAGTAAGTGACTTGCCCAGGGTCATACAGCTGGAACTGTCCAAGGTCATATTTGAACTGAGGTCTTTCTGACTTGAGTCATAGTCTGTTCTATTCACTTCACCACCCAACATTTCAAACTGAGTTACTGGCCATCTCTGAATTGCCCATCCCTGATCCTAACCCTCCATCAATGTGTGTGGGAGGAGTGAGAAAAGAATTCCCTTTGAAATCCCCAAAGCAGGCACTAAAGTCTCCTGATTCCAAAGCTGATCAAAGCTGATGGGAAAGCCTAACATGTACACCTAGATAACTCTGCTCAGGCCACTGCATAATTCCTGTGGGTTTTATGTCCCCAGGTATGTGCATCAGGCATTTCTGGTTAATCACTTTCCCTTGCAAACCTAAATATGAAATAATGCTTTGTATGAGTTAAAACAAGTTTTAAAACCCTATTTTTAGTGATAATTTGGTTCTATAATTTTAAAAATGTTTTGTGTCTAAGTTATAATAAGATTTTTGCAACATATACTTCCAGAAGCCAACAAATAAACTGTCACTGGTGAGCTGTGGTTTGCAGATTCTTTAAGTGTGTGTTTTTTTGGGGGGGAGATAGGATAATTCCCCCTTTCTGAGGAGGGAAACATACACACATATATCCCAAAGAGTGGGAAGGAAAGTGTCTATTGTAATTGGGGAAGAGATGATAGTGGATTTCAACACAGGAGGTTGTCTGACTTCCTTATGCCAAGAATAAAGTCAGAGCCAGGAGCTGCCGGGAGTTTTAAGGCCATGTTAAACTTAGAAGAATGTAAAGAAAAGAGAAGCACTTTCTCTAAAGCTGTAGGAGTTTTAAAGGTCAATATTGGGAATGATTCAGCAATATTTAAGAAAAAGATACTTGTATGTATCAGAAATGTCATATTTGAGACTCCCAGGGAACTTAGAGCTGGAAAGGCCCTTAATGGTCCTCCGGCAAGACAATTCACCTGATTCCCAGTTTTCAAACCTGGAAAATGAAAACACTGGACTAGACACTCCTTTGTTCTTTCTAAGCTTTAAATTTACATTCTTCTAATCTAGGAGCTCTTATTCCAGCGTTCACAAACTCCCAAGAGATCTATGGATAGATTGCAAAAGCATCTATGAACTTGGATGGAAAAAAAACCAAAAACAAATCAGATCTTTATTTTCACTGACCTCCAGTATTTCCTTCAGCTTTAAAACAAACAAACAAACAAACAAACAAAAAAGCCCATAATTCACCAGACTGACAAAGGGACCTGTAAGACAAAAAAAGGTAAGATATCTTGCTCTAATCCTATAAGACCAGAAGCTCCGAGTGGGGGGTAGTGACAGAGATTGTTTGTGAACAGAGGTCTGTGGGTTTAGGGAAAGGCTAGGCTGGATCCCATGGTCTGACATTCTATAGGGAAAGCTCTCAAGAATGAAATTCGACACGTACAGAAGATGAAAGAAAGAGCGGGTAATGGAGCAAAAATATAGTCTTGCTGAACTGGTAATTAATAAATAATAGTTAAAAATACAGTTATTATTATTATTAGTTATATAAAACTAAGGATAATTAGCTAACTTTTATATAGAGTTTTCAGTTTTGCAAAGTGCTTTACGAATATTATCTCATTTTGTACTCACAACAACTCTGAGATGTAGGTGCTATTATTATCTTTACTTTATAGATGAGGAAACAAGGGTTGGGGGAGTAAGAGCAGAAAGGGAACAGGCATTTATTAAGTACCTATTGTTTACCTATTATTTATTTACCATTAATAAATTGTTTATTTATCAATTAATAAATAATTAATAAATAATAAATAATAATTAATAAATTGTTTATAATAAAATGTTTATTTTTATCATTTACTTTGCTAAGTGCTTTACAAACGTCTCATTTTATCCTCATAGCAATTCTATAAGGTAAGTATTGTTATTATCCCCTTTAACAGATGAGCAAACTTAGGAAAAGAGCAGTTAAGTGACTTGCTTAGGATCACATGGTTAGTAAATGGATGTCTGAGGCTGGATTTGAACTCAGATCTTCCTTTAAGTATCTGAATCTGGATTTGAACTCAGGTTTTCCTGTCTTCAGGTCAAATGCACTATCTACTGCTCCAATGGTAAAATGTTAGTATTGAAAATATGGGCCTTTGCCTATACTCATTTCATTTGTGCTCAGTCTTCACAGTTCACTATTCATGAAGCATGACTCCCCAGTCACACTCGGCTTCTACAGACTCTCCCCGCCGGGAGACATTGCTGGAGGGGTACCCCTTGTTGCTCTTCATCACTTAAAGGAAAGGGAAGCGAAGAACACCCAAACAAGCCAGTCTTGTGGAGTCTAGCCCACGACTGTGGTTACATCTTTTAAAATGTGTTTTCTTGGTGTGTGTTTTTTAAAGGTAAATTCAAATCTTGAAGGATAAATAGAAACTCATCTGTTTAGAGTTTTAAGATTTAAAGTCCTTCACAATCTGGCTCTAATCTAACTTTCAAAGCTGATTACGCATTACTCTCCATCATGCACTCCACCTTCCAGCCAAACTAGTCTATTTGCTATTTCTCCCTACATAGCACTTCACTTCTGACCTCCATGCCTTTGCCCAGATTGTTCCCATGCTTGGGAAGGTGTTTCTCTTCCCTTTTGTCTAAAGGGCACTTCAAGGCTGAGCCACAGGTTCCTTCTGTTTTTTTGGGTTTTTTTTGGAGGGGGTAAGGCAGAGCAATTGGGGTTAAGTGACTTGCCCAAGGTCACACGGCTAGTTAGTGTTAAGTATCTGAGATTGAGTTTGAACTCAGGTCCTCCTGCCTCCAGGGCTGGTGCTCTATTCACTGCACCACTTAGCTGCCCCTTACAGGTTCCCTCTGTAAGAGGCCTTTTCTGTTGTTGTTCTGGATGTTTGTCTCCCTGCAAATGCCTTCGATTGTATTTTGTGGACCTCGTGTATTTATCTGTTTATGTGTTCTATTCTGCCAGTAGGCTATAAGCTTTTTCAAGCAGGATTTTTGTTGTATCCACAGTGCTTGTTTAATAAACTTTGATTTAAATGAATTGAATTGTCCTGTTTACCTCATGTTTTTACAGGAGCAGATTTTTTAACATGTTTCCTGTGATCCCACAACAAATCTCAAGGGGCTTTTCTGGACTAGCCATTAATTTCATTTCAGTTATTTTAAAATTTAAGTTATTTTTGTATCCTTGAAAATATGACCATCTGTCTCTTAGCTGTGGAAGGAAATGAATCACAACAGTTGCAAACACCTCCACCAAAAAGGCTATATGATGGAAAGAGTATGGGCTTTGAAGCCAGAGAATCTGGGTTCAGATCTTGCCTCTGTCACTACCTGTGTGTCCTTGGGCAAATCACTTAATCTCTCTGGGCCTCGGTTTCCTCTTCTATAAAATGAGAAGGCTGGATTAGATGGCCTCTGAGATCCCTGCTGGGTCTAAATTTCTGTTTCTATGATATTTTACCAAGAAAAGGTGATATTTATGATCTAGCAAAAAAGGAAGCCTAATATCTAATTGTTATCTGAACCTGGGGAAGAAAAAGGGCCAAGAACACCCCTAGTTCTCTAGCCAGGAACTTAATGATATTTAATCATAGATTTGAAGGTAGAAAGGACCTCAGGTCATTTAACCCACTCCCTTTATTTTACAGATGAGCCTCTGAGAACTCTGTGACTTGCCACACTTCACAGAGTAAATATCTAAACTGGGATTTGTACCCAAGTTCTCTGACTCAGGAGGTGAGAATCCTTCCATTCCACCACAGCTGCTGAATTATGCCACTTAATGGCCCCAGAACATCGAATGCCAACAAGATCTTGTATTTTGCAGCAAACTAGAAACAGAAATAAATGAGGAAAACCAATTCCCCATAAATGATTTAAAAATAAAATCAGACTGGGGGTGTGGGCAGAAGAATGAGATCATAAGGAGAATATAAATGGCACTGAATTATTCAAGGTAGTCTGAATGATAGATGGTACATGACTGGAAGGCAATCAGTCATAACATCAGACCTGCCCCTGTTGGTAACCCAGGCTCCGGAGAACACCCTGATGCAAATGGACAACTTGACGATTTCCAGGTGAATTTAACTTTTGAGAAAGTTATTCATTGAATAATAATAGTAATAATAAATCACTCACATTTACATAGCACTTTATGGGCAGGTAAGTGTAACTGGGGGCCACCAAAATCTGAAATCTGGCTGTGGGCAAAGACTGGTTTCTGAATCTCTTTTACAGTGGGCCTTTCTTTCTTCCTTGGTGTTCATGGGAGTTCTTTACTTATCAGTGGTTCTCAACCTTCCTAATGCCAGGACCCTTTAATAGTCGTATGTGGCCATATCTGCATGTGGGCAGACCCGCCTGGAGATGGCTAGAGGAGCAGTGTCTTGGTTCCTAAGACCATCAGAAATATGTGTTTTCCGATGGTCTTAGGCGACCCCTGTGAAAGGGTCATTGAGAGCCACTGTATGGTCTGAAAGGGGGCAACTGGGCTGCTAACAGGTGACTTAATTGGAAAATGTAATTACTGAGCAGTTGAGCTTTCAGATAAACTTCTCCCTTCTGCCAGAAGGCAAATGTTTTCTATTCCCAGTTAGAAAGAAAAAAAAAAAGAAAGAAAAAGACTCTTATGTTGATGTTCTTCTACTGCCCACTTAGCTGGAAAACAAATCATGGATGAAATAGAAGTAACAGACAGCGAGGGAAAGGGGCCTGAATCTTATTTTTCTCATAGCCACCCACCGCCTTATTTCTCATTACTTAATCTCCAAAGTGCCTGACTCCCTCCTAGGTTATTCCCTAGTAGAGGCTTAGAGGAAACAAACTCACTATTTCTGACTATAAGGGGATCATTAAAAAAAAACATCAGTATTATTGACACTCCCCAAAATACAAATAAATAAGAGAATAAATTTACAAATAAAACAATGAAATCAGAACTACTTAAAACATTCGATTAGAAATATCATAGCAACATAAATTAAAAAAAACAGCAATAACTATTTGTTTTGTGTTCCCTTCAAAAATCATTTGTACACTTAAAAAGTTTTGCATTTTTCTATAATGCATTAAAAATATGACTCTAATCAAATGACTGGGCTTATTTCATAGGACTTTAGATTAATCTTTCTCTTCCTCATTGTATAGAGCGGCTAGGTGGGGCAGTGAATAGAGCGCTGAGTCTGGAGTCAGGAAGACTCATCTTCCTATGTGCCTCGGTTTTCTCATCTGTAAAATGAACCTGAGAGGGAAATGCAAACCACTTTAATATCTTTGCCAAGAAAATCCCAAAAGGGGTCACAAAGATTCAGACTGACTGAAAAATGACTCAGCATCTCATTGTATGCTTCAGAGGACCATAGAGAGCCAGAAGTCACCTGGTCCAACTCACTCAGGTGATGATTTGAACTTATGTTCTCTGATCTTAGAGAGAGAGTTCTTTCCACTATACCACACTATTTGTTATTTTGTTGCTACAAAGAATCCTATTACATTAGTTTAAAATTTTTTATGATTTTCAGTAATTAATCACCAAAATTTCTCCCTTCCATCCCTCCTGCATTGAAAAAGATAATAGAAAAAGAAAGCCCCTGTATTAGAGTTAAGCAATACAAATTCCCACATTGGCCAAGACCCCCAAATGCGTCTCCTCCTGAATTTTCAGTCCTTCACCTCTCTGTCATCATTGTTCCTCTAGAATTATGGTTGGTCATTGCAATGGCCGGCATTCTTTCAAAGTTATCAGTCTTTATGATGCTGTTGTTTTGTATAAATTGTCTTTCAAAGTTGTTTTTCTTGATGATGTTGTTCTTGTAGAAATTGTTCTCCTTCTTTTCATTTCAGTCTGCAAAAGTTCATGCAAATCTCCCCAGGTTTATCTAAAACCATCCATTGTTGTTATTTCTTACATCACAATGATGATCTCTTACATTCATATATACATGAAAGGATTTGTGACTTTATAATTATGAAGAAATTCCTGTAGAGGCACTTCTACCAAAACAGATTTCCACCCATCTATCACTTAGAAGATAAGTTTGAGGGAATTTCTTGAGGCATAGAGAGGCTAAGTGACCTACCTCCTATGTGTCAGAGATGAGAATCTGAATCCAAGACTTTTTGACTCCAACTCTAGTCCACATAGCCTGTACTATATAAAAATACTACAATTTATTGAGTCACTTACTGGACAAATACATCTCTATATAAGTTTAAACATTTTAAAAAGCAATTTATGAATATTTTTGTAAATAAAGGTCCCTTTTTTCTTTTTAACAACATTTGTAAGATAACTTAAAAAAAAATTCCCAAGATGTGTATTACTCCATCTAGATTGACCACTGTTGAACTGAGATCCAATTCAACAATCTTACATTTATTAAGAGCCTACTATGTTCTAGACTGGGGGTGGTGAACCTGGGGTCTCAAGGCCACAGCTTCCCCAACCCTATTCTAGTCTCCTCCCCCCACTTGAGTCTTTTGCCATCATGGAACTTATATTCCACTAAGGAAGCCATGCCATGTGCAGAAATACAGATTATATACAAAGAAATTTTAAGAAGGAACTAAAATTGAGGGTGGAAAAGAAGGATCTCATTAAACCTGAATTTTGCTTTGAAGAAAGCTAAAGATGCTAAAATATGGAAGTGAAAAAGGAGTATAGCCCTGGTACATGGAGCCACCGGACCAAAGGCATGGAGGTGAGAAGTGTACGGTATGGTGAGAAGTGTTGTACATGGTGAACAGGAAGAAGGTTTACTATAGTTTCACACTTGACTGAAGAACGCTCAAATAAAATAATACTGGAGAACACAGTACTTAGAAAACTTTTTGTGTTCAGTCACTTTCAGTCACGTCCAACTATTTATGACCCAATTTGGAGTTTTCTTGGCAGAGTTACTGGAGTGGTTTTCCATTTCCTTCTTCAGTTCATTTTACAGATGAGGAAATTGAGGCAAAGAAGGCTGAATGACTTGCCCAGAGTCACACAGTTTACTAGCTGTGTCTGAGTGTCTGAGGCCAAATTTGAATTCAGGAAGATGATGGACTTTTCCAGAATCCAGGCTTGACCCTCTATTCACTGAACCACAGTAGGTGTTAAATGCTTGTGAACCAATTTCACTTTGCTTAGGTGTTGAAGATTGTGACATAAGATGTTCTACATACATGCAAATTATTATTAATAGCCTTAATAAAAACCAGCCACCACACTAGGTTTGGAGAAAATAATTCCTTATGTAAAATTATATATTAGGTAACAGGGTTGCCAAGCAATATTACATCCATATCCTTATTTAATCATTGCAATTATCATCACCTAGCAGATGCCATACTGTAAGCCATTAAGTAGTAAAAGCAACAGGTCAGATTCCATAAGCGTCCAGAGTTGGTCATCTCATATCTCTTCATTTACTGGACATCTATGATTGACCCTGTAGGACAGAAGCAGGAGCCCAAGCAGCCAATGAAATTCTCATGTTTTGGGCAGAAGGTGGTGTCTATGGTCCTGGAAAAATCTGCAATGGCATAACAGCAATTTCTCAAAGGAAAACACCTTTTTCAGATGGAATTTTAAGATTTTCACACCATCATTTTATGGCCTTTTATACACAGTGTCAGCTGCTGAATGAGTGATTTCTAAAGTGATTTTTGAAAAGAGTTTAGTACAATCAGAGATTGATTTGGGTCAGTATATGAATAATAATGATGATAATCATAGTAGCATTTATGTAACTGCTTTAAGGTTTGCAAAGTACTTTGCATATATAATCTTATTTGGTCCTCATAACAACCCTGTGAATTAGGTGTTTGTATCATCACACTTTTACATCTCTTAAGATTCTGAGACAGGATTTGAATTCGGGTCTTCCTGACTACAAGTCCAGTACCCTGACCACTGTGCCAGATATGTGCCTCAAGACAAAAACACATACACGTGAGGTTTAAAGACAAACTGAACATTTTATAACAATGTGAAAAATAGAATTAACCACTGCTGAAAAATAGTTGACTCCTTCAGCTTTTAATTTTATCTTCCTCCTTTGATCCATCCATTAGTCTTTTTGTGACTACATAATGTAGGTTTTGAAATAGTGCATCTTTAATGAATTCAACAATGAAAATTCATCAACTAAAGGGGACCTTACAGATCCAATCCAATACCTTTGTTTCTAAGGGTTAAGAAACTAAGGTATCATGGGAATTAAGTGATTTAGCTAAAGTCATAGCAAAAAGCACAGGAATAACATTTGAACTCAGGACCTCTCCCTCCAAATCTAGGTCTCTTTTTAGCACTGGATGCCTGCTCCGTGTCCTAGGCTAAGTTGGAGACACAAAGGCAAAGTGAAACATTCTTTGTCCTTCAAACTCTGCCCTTAACATTCTATTAAGGACAGGCACACAGATATTGGCTTTTATTTTAATCAAAGCTTAAAAATGTAACAAAAGCATTTCAATGAAAATACAAAGTCATTTCAGGAAAGAGAGATGACTGACAACTTCAGGTGAGGGGAATCAAGGAACTTTGCATAGGAGATGGTTCCTGAGCTAAGCTTAGAAGGAAATTAAGGATGCTCAGAGATGGAGATGAGAGGTTAATTCTAAGACTTGTGGCATAGAGACAGGTATGGAATGCTAAAGTGTCTTAACAATTTTGAAAGATTTAAGAACCAGGATCAACTCAGTGACCAACCATGATTCCAGGGGACTGATGACAAAGAATGCTGCCTACCTCCTGAAAGAAGGGCAATGGAATCAAGATAAAGAGAGAAATAAGAGAAATATGTACTTTTTGGACATCACCAATGTGGGAATTTAGGGGCTGCCAGGTGACAGAGTACTAGGCTTGGAGTCAGGAAGATCTAACCTCAAATCTGACCTCCAACTCTTACTACCTGTGTGACCCTGGGCAAGTAACTTATCCCTTATTTGTCTCAGTTCCTCATCTGTAAAATGGGGATACATTGGAGAAGGGAATCCAGTATCTTTTCCAAGAAAACCCCATGGACAAAAAGTCCATGGAGTCATGGAGAATTGGACATAACTGAATGAATGAACAACAACAAATGTGGGAATTTGTTTTATTCAACTATGCATATTTCTTACATGGGTTATGTTTTTCTTTTTTTCCAATGGATGGGGGCAGTGGGAGGAAGAGAAAATAATAAATAATTTTTGTTCATTGAAAAAAATTGAAATCTAATAAAAACCAACACATTTTGTTTTGCTGGAAGAAGTAGTATACATGAAGGTAAGTAATATGAAACAAAATTGAAAAGGTATATGGGAACCCATTTATGAAGGACTCTTTTCAGTATATCATGTTGTCTCTTGAAGTTTGACTTTAATGCCCTTCCCCTCCTCATTTCTGTGCCCATTTCTTCTTGTTTACATACTACCGCTGCATCTCAGATAGTTAATTAGTATTTAGAAGTACTATAAACTCCTCTAAGATAGGTTGTACCCAAGGAGGCAGGTGGCTCTATGCTAGGAAATTGTCTCACCACTATCCCCAGCGGGGCACAGTTTTACGTTGCCTTTCTCTACAAAGATCTGAAGGGCATGAAGCCCTACCAATAGGGTGTGTCTGCCTGTTTATCTCAGTATCATTCTTGGTATTTCTCTCTCTCTCTCTGTCTGTCTCTGTCTCTCACTCTCTTTCTGTGTGTGTGTGTCTCTCCCTCTCTGTCTCTCAGTCTTCCTGTCTCTCTCTGTCTCTGTCTCTTTCTCCCTCTCTGTCTCTGCCTCTCCCTATCCGTCTCCCCCTCCCTCTCGACAAAGCAAAGTAAGGCAAAGAAATATGAGGTCTCAGCTAAATCAGAAGCATCTTTCTGTAAGATGTATATTCACTGTAAGAAATATATTCACTGAACAATTGGTCATGCTATAAAGCAATAAGATACAAGGTTCCAGTAAAGGAAGAAGGAAAAAAAGAAAGACAAGACAAGAAAAGAAGGAAGGGAGGAAGAGAGGGAGCAAAGGAAGAAAAGAGGAAGAAAAGAAAGAAGGAAAGGAAGAAAGGAAGAGATAAAGAATAGCAGAACTGGGGGTGGCTAGGTGGCACAGTGAATAGAGAACTGGCCCTGGAGTCAGGAGGACCTGAGTTCTAATCCGGCCTCAGACACTTGACACATACTAGTTGTGTGACCTTGGGCAAGTCACTTAACCCCAATTGCCCTGCCTTTCCCAAAGCAAAAAAAAAAAAAAGAATAGCAGAACCCTCCTTCTCCATTATATGACTAAGATTTCAACAATTCACCATGTATTTATTAAGCCCCTGCTATGGCAGGTCATTGTGCCAGGTACTAGGGATATTAAAAACTAAAAAAAAGTCCCTGCTGTGAAGGAAGAACATGTCAGAACAGTACAGGACCCAGTGGGGTACCCTGGAGCCCAGCAATGATGACTCCCTGCTAAGCTGCCATCAAACTAGAGAGAGCTACTCTCTGAGTCCAGCCATTTGAGCCATTCTGAATCCATCCAATTGTCTACGGATCTGATCCACCTCTCTCCATCTTTTACACAAGGTGGTCTTGTTCAGCAGTGAGGACAGAACCACGGTCATTAATCAAGTCCTCAGGCAGCTCGCAGATGTGTCAGGGCCCTCTAGGGCACCCGCCAAGCTCTCCCTAGGGCTCTCAGTGATCTTGTTGCCGCTCTCTCCTTGGCTCTGCCCCTTTGTTGTTGGGTGTCGCCTTCCCCCTTTTAATCTAAGGGATGGAGTAAATTATCAATCAGATCAATAGCTTGAAGGCTCCATCCAACTTAGTTGAAATTCCTCCCTCTTGTCCTGATTCTTACTGTGTTTCCTAATTATTCAAGCCTCCTTGAATCATTATGGAAAGGATAGAGGGGAGGCTAGGTGGTGCAGTGAACAGAGCACCAGCCATGGAGTCAGGAGTTCAAATCCTGAGTTCAAATCCAGCCTCAGACATTTAACACTTACTAGCCATGTGACCTTGGGCAAGTCACTTAACCCCAATTGCCCTGCCCTCTCCCCGAAAAAAAAGCAAAAAAAAAAAAAAAAGGATACAACAATAAAAAGATCTATGAAGGTCAGCATTATCTTTTATTTACCATGTTCTCTCAAGCAGAAATTTTCATCTCTTAACCCCAGCATCCTGCCCAATCAATTCCCTGAGCATGGGCTGGCATGGATGAGGGGAGGCAGAATACAAGGCCAGCCACTACTCCCATGTGCTGGAAGGCACAATGTCTACTCAGAAGCAAGCACTTTGTTTGGTCTCAGGAGCCCTATTCACCAGGGTTTCCAATTCAACTCTCCTTACGCTGACCCCCAGTCCCATTGGACTTGCTACTGTTCATCCCAATCATTGCTTCCTGGGCTGACTTACACCTCATATCATTCCATCACCCAAGCCTGGATCTGTCTCATGTCCCCAGTGCTGTGGCCTCACTAGTAAAGTGTTAACAAGTAAATGGCTTGATCACTCAAGTGGGTTTGCTCCATTCTAAATGCCATGCCCCTCTCTTCTCTGTGCTTGCTTTGCTTAAAAGTCCCTGCCTTCCTTTGTTGTCTCACGTTCCATCCCTACAATCTTGGTCCACCTCTGATCCAAAGCCAAGGGAGAAAATTAACACCAACTCATCAGAGGATATGGTAGGGCTGTTACATCAATCCAAGATTATTTGAGAGACATAGGGAGAAGGAAGTACTGAAGAAAAAAGGAGAAATCAGGGAAGATATCTCCTAATAATAACAGCCAGCATTTATATGTTTTAGCCTTTGCAAATCCTTCATTTAACTCTCACAATACATAATTGCAGAAGCAATTATTACCCCCTTTTTACATATTAGTAAACAGTCTGAGAAAGGTTAAGTGGCTTGCTTGGGGTCAGATAGTCAGTAAATGTCAGAGGCAGGATTTGTACTCAGGTCTTCCAGATTTCAAGAACAGCACTTTATTCACTTTACCCCCAACCTGCTTAGGAGGTAGCTCTGGAACTCAGCATTAAAGACTAAGAGACAGAGGTAGGGATGAAAGGGCCAGGAAAGTACTTTAAGATTTTTTGAAAGAAGTGAAGGAAATTGGCAAGAAATTGGAGTTCACCAGTTTAAGAAAGCAGCAGGGAGAAGCCTGCCTCAGTCATGAGTCAGTGGGAACCACCCAGGACAGTGGAAACCAGCTTTATGGAAACTGCAGGGGCAGATCTTTTTTGTTCAGATTCTGTATGGACTCTCTGCAAGCTATTGTTCTCTATGGAACTTAGAAACACCTGGGAATGGGAAAACTGTTTTCTTCACAGCCTGGTGGGTCCATCTGAAAGCAAAGACTGTGACCCGGAGGGCACCTGGGAAGCAGGAGAGGGGTTGGCAAAGATGTAGGAAGGAGGATGCATAGTACTATATGTAATGGGAATGGGAATTTGAAGGTTTTCTCTGCCCCTTAATAGACCTAGGGGGGAGTTTGAAGACCTCCCCTGCTTTGAAAGTAAACTCTGCCCCCTAATAGACTGAATGTAGTCATATGGAGTCTATGGCAGGAGGAGTTTGCTGAAGGGAAGCAGAGCCCACAGGAAGCTGGTCGGAGCTAGCCAGACAATGGGGGAGAGAGGAGCTCAGGCAAGGAGATAGAGAAGTTTGTGAGTAAATATTGATCTTGTATTGGTTTGTGGGAAGGCTGAAAGATGCTGTAGCTCTCAGCATTATTATGGCTTCTGAATATCTTTGGTACTTACTGGTTTTGGGATTGGGTTTTCTGGTATCTGAATAAATGCTTCAGTTCTATCCTCTATCTGGAGAGTTTGATATATTTTGTGACTGAACGCCACGCGATACTTAGTCAGTCTTTATTGTGATTGTGGGCACTGTAATTATTGCATTGATGCTACACTATACTATCCTGATTCAGCACAAGTAGAACAAAGTTTTCTCACCGAAGTATTGGTACAGAGAACCAAATAGCTTCAGAGGGATGGACCACAGCCAGCAACATTGACCTGTGAGTTACTTGACCCAAATGTTTCCCATAGACTTTTTTTTTAATCAAGTAAAGCTTAGTTTCAGGCAAAGTTGTGACACAGAAAGATATAATAATGCTGCTAATGATAATGATAATAAATGCACATTAATATGGTACTGTATCTTAGAATTGGAAAGGATCTTGGAGATCATTTAGTCATAGTGTCATAAATTTAGAACTAGAAAGGTCTTCAGAAGTCAGTAACAAGATAACTCACTTTCTACAGAAGGAGAAACTGAGGCATAAAAAATAAAGTAATTTGCCCAGTTCACCCAAGTAGTAAGAAGGAAAGCCAAGATTTGAACCCAGATCAATCTAGCCCTTTGACTCCAAAGTCAGTGCTTATTCCAATAAATCCAATCCAACACGTATTTATTAAGTACCTATGACATGCCAGATACTGTGCTAAGTGCTGAGGATACAATTAATAAAATGAAAGACAGTTCCTGCCTTCAACAAGCTTACAATCAAAAGGAGACAAAATACAGTTGTTGTGTTTGTCCTTTGTTTTCAAAGAAGACCATGGCATCAAGGAAATATGATGATGTGACTTGTAGTTGACTTTGATTTGAGTGAAGGAGGCTGTGCAAGGTCACCAGCCTCACTTTCTCCTCCAGAGTCATCTGGGTCCAGTGGCCCGACATTCATCAGGATGACTGGAGATGACCCAGGATGTAACGGGAGACCCTGGCCCTTGTATGCTAAGGCCTTTTCATGTACTTCCTTAGGAGGCAGGAAAGCATGATGGGGATGGGAGGAATGGGACACCAAGGGGTACTCTGGCACAGGAGCATCTTGTTCCCTGCAGGTCAAACCAAGAAGAACAGCAGAGGCAAAAGGGAGTCAGCTGAGTTCACTTTCTGCCCTCTACAAAGGGAGGCATTGGGAAGAATTTGGTCCTCCTCCCTCCAGCCCTCCAACCAGAGGGGAGAGCAGGCTGAGTGAGGGAGGGGAGGTCAATCACAGTTTGAGTCAGCAAAATAGTGGTGAGATTAGAAGCGATAAGTCTGGGGGAGGAGCCAAGATGGCTGAGTAAAAGCAGAAACTAGCTTGAGCTCCTGTTCCAACCACCTCTAATACCTGTGAAAAATGACTCTAAACAAATTTTAGAGCTATAGAACCCAAAAAGTGACAGAGAGAAACAAATCTCCCACTGAAGGCAACCTGGCAGGCCAGGAGAAAGGGTCTATCACACTGGGCTGGGAGCCAAGTGCAGTCCTGTGTGAGCCAAGTGGGTCCAGATCCAGGGCACAGAGCCCTCCGCCCCCCAGCAGACTTCAAGAGAGAGAATCACTGGCAGCTCTGGTGGTTTCCAGACTTCTCAACCCATAAATGCCAAATAAAAAGTAAAAGGTCAGTGGAGAATCCTGTTGATCCAGGGTGAGAGAAGAGCTTGATCTGGCCCCTGCCCCTGGGTTGGCGGAGGTGACGGTGGCTACAATTGCTGCCGCTGCAGTTGTTTCCAGCTCCAGGCCTACAGATCATAGGGAGACCAAATGACTGTCCAGAGGGCATCTGTAGGCATCTCTCTTTGCTGTCTCTGGGGCAGGATTCTCCTGCTTTGCCCTGCTTGGATCTGGGTCACGGTCTTGGGTGGTGGTCCCGGGATGAAGAGTGCTGGTATGGCAGAGTTTGTTGAGGCTGTGGAGAGGCAATCCTCCTCACAGTTCTGAGGGAGGTGCCTGGAAAAAACTCTGTTAACAGCTGTGCCAGAAATTTGGGACAGAGCTCTCTCCACTCTGGAAGCAGAGTTTTACTGTGGCAAAGAGCTCAGAAGTCAAGTAATTGACTGGCTTACAGTGAAATTTATGAGTTCCCAGGTCAAGGAGAAAATATTACAAGCAGTGAAAAAGGAACAAACTGAGTATTGTGGAAACACAATTAGGATAACACAAGATCTAGCAGCTTCTACATTAAGGGGTCAAAGGGCTTGGAATATGATATTCCAGAGGTCAAAGGAGCTAGAATTAAAACTAAGTATCACCTTCTCAGCAAAACTGAGTATAATACTTCAGGGGAAAATATGGGCATTCAATGAAATAGAGAATTTTCAAGCATTCTTGATGAAAAGACTAGAGATGAACAGAAAATTTGACTTTCAAATACAAGAAGCAAGAGAAGCATGAGAAGGTAAAGAGGAAAAAGAAATCATAAGAACTTATTAAAGTTGAACTATTTACATTCCTACATGGAAAAATGGTAATTGTAACTCATGAGACTTTTCTCAGCATGAGGTTAGTTGAAGGGAATATATATGTATGTATGTGTGAGTATGTATATATATGTGTATATGTATATACACATACACACATATATCTATATATACAAACATACATATGTATGTATGTATAGGAGTGTATATGTGTGGGTATGTGTGTGTGTGTTTATGTGAATACATGTATACATAGACAGAGGGCATAGGATGAGTTGAATAAGAAGGGATGATATCTAAAAAATAAAATTAAGAGGTGAGAGAGGAATATATTGGGAGAAGGAGAAAGGGAGAGATAGAATAGAGTAAATTATTTCACATAAAAGAGGCAAGAGAAAACTGTTACAATGCAGTGGAAGAATAGAAAGGTAAAATGGAATGAGTCAACCTTACTCTCATTGAATTTGGCTTAGGGAAGGAATAACATACACACTCAATTGGATATTTTGCCCTACAAGTAAGTAGGGGGGAAAGGGATAAGAGGAGGTATGATAGAAGGGAGGGCAGATTGAGGAAGAGGGTAGTTAGAAGCAAATACTTTTGAAAAGGGATGGGATCAAAGAAGAAAATAGAATAAATGGGGGCGGGAGAGGATGGAGGGAAATATACTTAGTCTATCACAATATAACTACCATGGAAATGTTTTGTGTAACGACATATGTACAATCTGTATGGAATTGCTTGTCTTCCCAGTGGGGGTGAGTAAGGAGGAAAGAAGGGAAAGAATCTAGAAATCAAAGTTTTAAAAACAAATGTTAAAAATGATTTTTTACATACAACTGGGAAATAAGATATACAGGCAATGGGTTATAGAAATCCATCTTGCCCTACAAGAAAATAAAGGGGGTGGGGTGGGGGAGGACATAAGAGGGAACAGATTGGGGGAAGGGATATTCAGTATAGTTGCTATCTTGGGATGCGGGGTAGGGGAGAAATGGGGAGAAAATCTGTAATTCAAAATCTTGTGGAAATGAATGTTGAAAACTAAAAAATAAATAAATGCATTCATTTAAAAAATAAAATAATTTTAAAAAGAAGGGATGAGCTTATCCTGGGAGAGGCATTTTGTTCAGGCAAGGTAGCAGATGGGAAATGGAGACTTCCATATAAGTGGCCTCACAACAATCCTGCCTGGTAGGCATTTTTCTCCCCATTGTATTGTCCAAGAAACTGAGGCTCAAATGAGTTTATAGGAATTATAGATATAGAGTTGGAAGGAGCTTTAGAGGCCATCTTCCCCAGTGGTGTTATTTTATCACACAGGGAGCAATTTGACTAAGATCACTCTCATACTGAGTTTGTTAGTGAATGACTTTTAATGATGTACTATGTATAAATGTACTTGATGTATGTGTGTATTTAATGATGTATTATGTATATAAAAGATGATGTGTTATGTAGATTGAAAAGACTTAGAACTGGAAGGGACCTCAGAGATCCCTATTCTGACTCCATAACTTAAAAAATTGGGAAATGTAGTCTTCTAGAAATGAAACGATTTGCTCAAGGTCACACTGGCAGTATTTGAAGCCAGAGATTGACTCAATCCATTAATCTTCTTACCAAACCACACTGCCTATCCCCCTATCCGCCATCTCTCTTGGTCTGTGTCTCTGTCTCTCCCCTCCCCCCTTTGTGTCTCCCTCTTTCTCTCCCCCATCTCTCCCTTCTTTGTCTTTCCCCCTTCTCTGTCTCTCCCTCCTGCTCTGTCTCTCCTCTCTTTTCTGTTTCTTCTCCTTTCTCTTTCTCTCCCATCTTCTCTCTCTCCCCCTTCTCTGTCTCTCCCATCTTCTCTGTCTCTCCCCCTTCTCTGTCTCTCCCCCTTCTCTGTCTCTCCCCCCTTCTCTGTCTCACCCCCTTCTCTGTCTCTCCCTCCTTCTATTTCTCCCCCCCTTCTCTTTCTCTCTCCCTTCTATCTTTCTCCCCCCATTCTCTGTCTCTCCCTCCTGCTCTGTCTCTCCTCTCTTTTCTGTCTCTTCCCCCTTCTCTTTCTCTCTCTGGCATCTGTATTTTAAAAGAAACTAGTCCTCAGTTTTAAGTGGCAATGCCCTAACCCAAAGGAATAAATTTTTAATGGTGCAATATTAGGCAAAGGGAAATTTAATGTGGAGTTATCACACTCCGTAGGTGGGTCTGTCAAAGCATGAGGCCAAGCCAGGCTCCAAGAATAAGTGACCAGAAAGTTCACAGTGGGGTTCAACAGAGCCACTAGGGGGTGTGCAAAGGTTGGTAATTAAAAAAACTAAACTGCTTTGGGAATGGTTCCGAGTACTCCCTTCTATGCATTTCATGCCGGCAAAGTGCTAGGTACTATATAGTATGAGAGAATTAGAAACAGTTTTTCCTTGCTGGGAAAAAAAAAACCAACAATAAACAACTAACCCCATCAAGATTAGAGAGACCTCTCTTACCTGCATGATACAGAGGAGGCAAGCATGGTACAGTGAGTGGGTTGTCTTACGCTTGGAGTCAGAAGATCTGGATTCAACTTCTGGCTGCTCCATTTATTCGTCTTTGGGTATGTTACTTAATGTTTCTAAGCCTCAGTTTCCTTATTTATAATATGAGGCAAAACGTCACCTGCAGTTATCTACCTCAGTAACTTTGTGGGCATCAAATGAGATAATCTGTACAGAGGGCTTTGCAAATCATTACAAACTATAAGATTCTGGTACAGGGGAAAGGGGAGCTGGATTTGGAGTTTTTGAAGGAGTTGAGTTTGAAGTCCATACTACCTATGTGACCTTGGGCACTCAGACATTTACTAGCTTTGTGACCCGGGGCAAGTCACTCAACCCTGTCTGCCTCAGTTTCCTCATCTTATCAAATGAACCGGAAAAGGAAATGGCAAAAGACTCCAGTACCTTTGCCAAGAAAACCTCGAAATGGAGTCACGGAGTCAGCTACAACTAAAATGACCAAACAGCAAAGACCCTGGGCAAGTCTGCAGACTTCACTCCTGTGTTCCAGCCTCCCTCCACAATTTGGCTTCTGAAGGGCGATGTGTCACCATTTTTATTCCTATATAGACACATTAAACTATTCCCTGGGCAGCTGATACATCGCCCTCTAGCTGTAGGAACAGCACACACATAATCAAACCAACATTACACTTGATTGTAGTGTCTTCCCTCTTTGCAATGAGAATGGGAATTGGAGATCTTCCCTGCCCCTTAAGAGACCTAGGGGGAAGCCTGAAGATCTCCCCAGCTTAGAAAGTAAATTCTGCTCCCTGATAGGCTGAATGTAATCACATGGAGCCTGTGATGGAGGGAATTTGCTAAAGGGTGGAGCAAAGCCTACAGGAAGCTTTCCTGCTGTGAAGATAAACTCTATCCCCTAATAGGCTGAATGTAGTCACATGGAGCCTGTGGTGGGAGG
>JAQQSV010000699.1:0-50764 GCA_028646515.1 Pseudochirops corinnae | reverse complement strand
GTCTCTTAAGGGGCAGGGAAGATCTCCAATTCCCATTCTCATTGCAAAGAGGGAAGACACTACAATCAAGTGTAATGTTGGTTTGATTATGTGTGTGCTGTTCCTACAGCTAGAGGGCGATGTATCAGCTGCCCAGGGAATAGTTTAATGTGTCTATATAGGAATAAAAATGGTGACACATCGCCCTTCAGAAGCCAAATTGTGGAGGGAGGCTGGAACACAGGAGTGAAGTCTGCAGACTTGCCCAGGGTCTTTGCTGTTTGGTCATTTTAGTTGTAGCTGACTCCGTGACTCCATTTCGAGGTTTTCTTGGCAAAGGTACTGGAGTCTTTTGCCATTTCCTTTTCCGGTTCATTTGATAAGATGAGGAAACTGAGGCAGACAGGGTTGAGTGACTTGCCCCGGGTCACAAAGCTAGTAAATGTCTGAGTGCCCAAGGTCACATAGGTAGTATGGACTTCAAACTCAACTCCTTCAAAAACTCCAAATCCAGCTCCCCTTTCCCCTGTACCAGAATCTTATAGTTTGTAATGATTTGCAAAGCCCTCTGTACAGATTATCTCATTTGATGCCCACAAAGTTACTGAGGTAGATAACTGCAGGTGACGTTTTGCCTCATATTATAAATAAGGAAACTGAGGCTTAGAAACATTAAGTAACATACCCAAAGACGAATAAATGGAGCAGCCAGAAGTTGAATCCAGATCTTCTGACTCCAAGCGTAAGACAACCCACTCACTGTACCATGCTTGCCTCCTCTGTATCATGCAGGTAAGAGAGGTCTCTCTAATCTTGATGGGGTTAGTTGTTTATTGTTGGTTTTTTTTTTCCCAGCAAGGAAAAACTGTTTCTAATTCTCTCATACTATATAGTACCTAGCACTTTGCCGGCATGAAATGCATAGAAGGGAGTACTCGGAACCATTCCCAAAGCAGTTTAGTTTTTTTAATTACCAACCTTTGCACACCCCCTAGTGGCTCTGTTGAACCCCACTGTGAACTTTCTGGTCACTTATTCTTGGAGCCTGGCTTGGCCTCATGCTTTGACAGACCCACCTACGGAGTGTGATAACTCCACATTAAATTTCCCTTTGCCTAATATTGCACCATTAAAAATTTATTCCTTTGGGTTAGGGCATTGCCACTTAAAACTGAGGACTAGTTTCTTTTAAAATACAGATGCCAGAGAGAGAAAGAGAAGGGGGAAGAGACAGAAAAGAGAGGAGAGACAGAGCAGGAGGGAGAGACAGAGAATGGGGGGAGAAAGATAGAAGGGAGAGAGAAAGAGAAGGGGGGGAGAAATAGAAGGAGGGAGAGACAGAGAAGGGGGTGAGACAGAGAAGGGGGGAGAGACAGAGAAGGGGGAGAGACAGAGAAGGGGGAGAGACAGAGAAGATGGGAGAGACAGAGAAGGGGGAGAGAGAGAAGATGGGAGAGAAAGAGAAAGGAGAAGAAACAGAAAAGAGAGGAGAGACAGAGCAGGAGGGAGAGACAGAGAAGGGGGAAAGACAAAGAAGGGAGAGATGGGGGAGAGAAAGAGGGAGACACAAAGGGGGGAGGGGAGAGACAGAGACACAGACCAAGAGAGATGGCGGATAGGGGGATAGGCAGTGTGGTTTGGTAAGAAGATTAATGGATTGAGTCAATCTCTGGCTTCAAATACTGCCAGTGTGACCTTGAGCAAATCGTTTCATTTCTAGAAGACTACATTTCCCAATTTTTTAAGTTATGGAGTCAGAATAGGGATCTCTGAGGTCCCTTCCAGTTCTAAGTCTTTTCAATCTACATAACACATCATCTTTTATATACATAATACATCATTAAATACACACATACATCAAGTACATTTATACATAGTACATCATTAAAAGTCATTCACTAACAAACTCAGTATGAGAGTGATCTTAGTCAAATTGCTCCCTGTGTGATAAAATAACACCACTGGGGAAGATGGCCTCTAAAGCTCCTTCCAACTCTATATCTATAATTCCTATAAACTCATTTGAGCCTCAGTTTCTTGGACAATACAATGGGGAGAAAAATGCCTACCAGGCAGGATTGTTGTGAGGCCACTTATATGGAAGTCTCCATTTCCCATCTGCTACCTTGCCTGAACAAAATGCCTCTCCCAGGATAAGCTCATCCCTTCTTTTTAAAATTATTTTATTTTTTAAATGAATGCATTTATTTATTTTTTAGTTTTCAACATTCATTTCCACAAGATTTTGAATTACAGATTTTCTCCCCATTTCTCCCCTACCCCGCATCCCAAGATAGCAACTATACTGAATATCCCTTCCCCCAATCTGTTCCCTCTTATGTCCTCCCCCACCCCACCCCCTTTATTTTCTTGTAGGGCAAGATGGATTTCTATAACCCATTGCCTGTATATCTTATTTCCCAGTTGTATGTAAAAAATCATTTTTAACATTTGTTTTTAAAACTTTGATTTCTAGATTCTTTCCCTTCTTTCCTCCTTACTCACCCCCACTGGGAAGACAAGCAATTCCATACAGATTGTACATATGTCGTTACACAAAACATTTCCATGGTAGTTATATTGTGATAGACTAAGTATATTTCCCTCCATCCTCTCCCGCCCCCATTTATTCTATTTTCTTCTTTGATCCCATCCCTTTTCAAAAGTATTTGCTTCTAACTACCCTCTTCCTCAATCTGCCCTCCCTTCTATCATACCTCCTCTTATCCCTTTCCCCCCTACTTACTTGTAGGGCAAAATATCCAATTGAGTGTGTATGTTATTCCTTCCCTAAGCCAAATTCAATGAGAGTAAGGTTGACTCATTCCATTTTACCTTTCTATTCTTCCACTGCATTGTAACAGTTTTCTCTTGCCTCTTTTATGTGAAATAATTTACTCTATTCTATCTCTCCCTTTCTCCTTCTCCCAATATATTCCTCTCTCACCTCTTAATTTTATTTTTTAGATATCATCCCTTCTTATTCAACTCATCCTATGCCCTCTGTCTATGTATACATGTATTCACATAAACACACACACACATACCCACACATATACACTCCTATACATACATACATATGTATGTTTGTATATATAGATATATGTGTGTATGTGTATATACATATACACATATATATACATACTCACACATACATACATATATATTCCCTTCAACTAACCTCATGCTGAGAAAAGTCTCATGAGTTACAATTACCATTTTTCCATGTAGGAATGTAAATAGTTCAACTTTAATAAGTTCTTATGATTTCTTTTTCCTCTTTACCTTCTCATGCTTCTCTTGCTTCTTGTATTTGAAAGTCAAATTTTCTGTTCATCTCTAGTCTTTTCATCAAGAATGCTTGAAAATTCTCTATTTCATTGAATGCCCATATTTTCCCCTGAAGTATTATACTCAGTTTTGCTGAGAAGGTGATACTTAGTTTTAATTCTAGCTCCTTTGACCTCTGGAATATCATATTCCAAGCCCTTTGACCCCTTAATGTAGAAGCTGCTAGATCTTGTGTTATCCTAATTGTGTTTCCACAATACTCAGTTTGTTCCTTTTTCACTGCTTGTAATATTTTCTCCTTGACCTGGGAACTCATAAATTTCACTGTAAGCCAGTCAATTACTTGACTTCTGAGCTCTTTGCCACAGTAAAACTCTGCTTCCAGAGTGGAGAGAGCTCTGTCCCAAATTTCTGGCACAGCTGTTAACAGAGTTTTTTCCAGGCACCTCCCTCAGAACTGTGAGGAGGATTGCCTCTCCACAGCCTCAACAAACTCTGCCATACCAGCACTCTTCATCCCGGGACCACCACCCAAGACCGTGACCCAGATCCAAGCAGGGCAAAGCAGGAGAATCCTGCCCCAGAGACAGCAAAGAGAGATGCCTACAGATGCCCTCTGGACAGTCATTTGGTCTCCCTATGATCTGTAGGCCTGGAGCTGGAAACAACTGCAGCGGCAGCAATTGTAGCCACCGTCACCTCCGCCAACCCAGGGGCAGGGGCCAGATCAAGCTCTTCTCTCACCCTGGATCAACAGGATTCTCCACTGACCTTTTACTTTTTATTTGGCATTTATGGGTTGAGAAGTCTGGAAACCACCAGAGCTGCCAGTGATTCTCTCTCTTGAAGTCTGCTGGGGGGCGGAGGGCTCTGTGCCCTGGATCTGGACCCACTTGGCTCACACAGGACTGCACTTGGCTCCCAGCCCAGTGTGATAGACCCTTTCTCCTGGCCTGCCAGGTTGCCTTCAGTGGGAGATTTGTTTCTCTCTGTCACTTTTTGGGTTCTATAGCTCTAAAATTTGTTTAGAGTCATTTTTCACAGGTATTAGAGGTGGTTGGAACAGGAGCTCAAGCTAGTTTCTGCTTTTACTCAGCCATCTTGGCTCCTCCCCCAGACTTATCGCTTCTAATCTCACCACTATTTTGCTGACTCAAACTGTGATTGACCTCCCCTCCCTCACTCAGCCTGCTCTCCCCTCTGGTTGGAGGGCTGGAGGGAGGAGGACCAAATTCTTCCCAATGCCTCCCTTTGTAGAGGGCAGAAAGTGAACTCAGCTGACTCCCTTTTGCCTCTGCTGTTCTTCTTGGTTTGACCTGCAGGGAACAAGATGCTCCTGTGCCAGAGTACCCCTTGGTGTCCCATTCCTCCCATCCCCATCATGCTTTCCTGCCTCCTAAGGAAGTACATGAAAAGGCCTTAGCATACAAGGGCCAGGGTCTCCCGTTACATCCTGGGTCATCTCCAGTCATCCTGATGAATGTCGGGCCACTGGACCCAGATGACTCTGGAGGAGAAAGTGAGGCTGGTGACCTTGCACAGCCTCCTTCACTCAAATCAAAGTCAACTACAAGTCACATCATCATATTTCCTTGATGCCATGGTCTTCTTTGAAAACAAAGGACAAACACAACAACTGTATTTTGTCTCCTTTTGATTGTAAGCTTGTTGAAGGCAGGAACTGTCTTTCATTTTATTAATTGTATCCTCAGCACTTAGCACAGTATCTGGCATGTCATAGGTACTTAATAAATACGTGTTGGATTGGATTTATTGGAATAAGCACTGACTTTGGAGTCAAAGGGCTAGATTGATCTGGGTTCAAATCTTGGCTTTCCTTCTTACTACTTGGGTGAACTGGGCAAATTACTTTATTTTTTATGCCTCAGTTTCTCCTTCTGTAGAAAGTGAGTTATCTTGTTACTGACTTCTGAAGACCTTTCTAGTTCTAAATTTATGACACTATGACTAAATGATCTCCAAGATCCTTTCCAATTCTAAGATACAGTACCATATTAATGTGCATTTATTATCATTATCATTAGCAGCATTATTATATCTTTCTGTGTCACAACTTTGCCTGAAACTAAGCTTTACTTGATTAAAAAAAAAGTCTATGGGAAACATTTGGGTCAAGTAACTCACAGGTCAATGTTGCTGGCTGTGGTCCATCCCTCTGAAGCTATTTGGTTCTCTGTACCAATACTTCGGTGAGAAAACTTTGTTCTACTTGTGCTGAATCAGGATAGTATAGTGTAGCATCAATGCAATAATTACAGTGCCCACAATCACAATAAAGACTGACTAAGTATCGCGTGGCGTTCAGTCACAAAATATATCAAACTCTCCAGATAGAGGATAGAACTGAAGCATTTATTCAGATACCAGAAAACCCAATCCCAAAACCAGTAAGTACCAAAGATATTCAGAAGCCATAATAATGCTGAGAGCTACAGCATCTTTCAGCCTTCCCACAAACCAATACAAGATCAATATTTACTCACAAACTTCTCTATCTCCTTGCCTGAGCTCCTCTCTCCCCCATTGTCTGGCTAGCTCCGACCAGCTTCCTGTGGGCTCTGCTTCCCTTCAGCAAACTCCTCCTGCCATAGACTCCATATGACTACATTCAGTCTATTAGGGGGCAGAGTTTACTTTCAAAGCAGGGGAGGTCTTCAAACTCCCCCCTAGGTCTATTAAGGGGCAGAGAAAACCTTCAAATTCCCATTCCCATTACATATAGTACTATGCATCCTCCTTCCTACATCTTTGCCAACCCCTCTCCTGCTTCCCAGGTGCCCTCCGGGTCACAGTCTTTGCTTTCAGATGGACCCACCAGGCTGTGAAGAAAACAGTTTTCCCATTCCCAGGTGTTTCTAAGTTCCATAGAGAACAATAGCTTGCAGAGAGTCCATACAGAATCTGAACAAAAAAGATCTGCCCCTGCAGTTTCCATAAAGCTGGTTTCCACTGTCCTGGGTGGTTCCCACTGACTCATGACTGAGGCAGGCTTCTCCCTGCTGCTTTCTTAAACTGGTGAACTCCAATTTCTTGCCAATTTCCTTCACTTCTTTCAAAAAATCTTAAAGTACTTTCCTGGCCCTTTCATCCCTACCTCTGTCTCTTAGTCTTTAATGCTGAGTTCCAGAGCTACCTCCTAAGCAGGTTGGGGGTAAAGTGAATAAAGTGCTGTTCTTGAAATCTGGAAGACCTGAGTACAAATCCTGCCTCTGACATTTACTGACTATCTGACCCCAAGCAAGCCACTTAACCTTTCTCAGACTGTTTACTAATATGTAAAAAGGGGGTAATAATTGCTTCTGCAATTATGTATTGTGAGAGTTAAATGAAGGATTTGCAAAGGCTAAAACATATAAATGCTGGCTGTTATTATTAGGAGATATCTTCCCTGATTTCTCCTTTTTTCTTCAGTACTTCCTTCTCCCTATGTCTCTCAAATAATCTTGGATTGATGTAACAGCCCTACCATATCCTCTGATGAGTTGGTGTTAATTTTCTCCCTTGGCTTTGGATCAGAGGTGGACCAAGATTGTAGGGATGGAACGTGAGACAACAAAGGAAGGCAGGGACTTTTAAGCAAAGCAAGCACAGAGAAGAGAGGGGCATGGCATTTAGAATGGAGCAAACCCACTTGAGTGATCAAGCCATTTACTTGTTAACACTTTACTAGTGAGGCCACAGCACTGGGGACATGAGACAGATCCAGGCTTGGGTGATGGAATGATATGAGGTGTAAGTCAGCCCAGGAAGCAATGATTGGGATGAACAGTAGCAAGTCCAATGGGACTGGGGGTCAGCGTAAGGAGAGTTGAATTGGAAACCCTGGTGAATAGGGCTCCTGAGACCAAACAAAGTGCTTGCTTCTGAGTAGACATTGTGCCTTCCAGCACATGGGAGTAGTGGCTGGCCTTGTATTCTGCCTCCCCTCATCCATGCCAGCCCATGCTCAGGGAATTGATTGGGCAGGATGCTGGGGTTAAGAGATGAAAATTTCTGCTTGAGAGAACATGGTAAATAAAAGATAATGCTGACCTTCATAGATCTTTTTATTGTTGTATCCTTTTTTTTTTTTTTTTGCTTTTTTTTCGGGGAGAGGGCAGGGCAATTGGGGTTAAGTGACTTGCCCAAGGTCACATGGCTAGTAAGTGTTAAATGTCTGAGGCTGGATTTGAACTCAGGATTTGAACTCCTGACTCCATGGCTGGTGCTCTGTTCACTGCACCACCTAGCCTCCCCTCTATCCTTTCCATAATGATTCAAGGAGGCTTGAATAATTAGGAAACACAGTAAGAATCAGGACAAGAGGGAGGAATTTCAACTAAGTTGGATGGAGCCTTCAAGCTATTGATCTGATTGATAATTTACTCCATCCCTTAGATTAAAAGGGGGAAGGCGACACCCAACAACAAAGGGGCAGAGCCAAGGAGAGAGCGGCAACAAGATCACTGAGAGCCCTAGGGAGAGCTTGGCGGGTGCCCTAGAGGGCCCTGACACATCTGCGAGCTGCCTGAGGACTTGATTAATGACCGTGGTTCTGTCCTCACTGCTGAACAAGACCACCTTGTGTAAAAGATGGAGAGAGGTGGATCAGATCCGTAGACAATTGGATGGATTCAGAATGGCTCAAATGGCTGGACTCAGAGAGTAGCTCTCTCTAGTTTGATGGCAGCTTAGCAGGGAGTCATCATTGCTGGGCTCCAGGGTACCCCACTGGGTCCTGTACTGTTCTGACATGTTCTTCCTTCACAGCAGGGACTTTTTTTTAGTTTTTAATATCCCTAGTACCTGGCACAATGACCTGCCATAGCAGGGGCTTAATAAATACATGGTGAATTGTTGAAATCTTAGTCATATAATGGAGAAGGAGGGTTCTGCTATTCTTTTTTTTTTTTTTGCTTTGGGAAAGGCAGGGCAATTGGGGTTAAGTGACTTGCCCAAGGTCACACAACTAGTATGTGTCAAGTGTCTGAGGCCGGATTAGAACTCAGGTCCTCCTGACTCCAGGGCCAGTTCTCTATTCACTGTGCCACCTAGCCACCCCCAGTTCTGCTATTCTTTATCTCTTCCTTTCTTCCTTTCCTTCTTTCTTTTCTTCCTCTTTTCTTCCTTTGCTCCCTCTCTTCCTCCCTTCCTTCTTTTCTTGTCTTGTCTTTCTTTTTTTCCTTCTTCCTTTACTGGAACCTTGTATCTTATTGCTTTATAGCATGACCAATTGTTCAGTGAATATATTTCTTACAGTGAATATACATCTTACAGAAAGATGCTTCTGATTTAGCTGAGACCTCATATTTCTTTGCCTTACTTTGCTTTGTCGAGAGGGAGGGGGAGACGGATAGGGAGAGGCAGAGACAGAGAGGGAGAAAGAGACAGAGACAGAGAGAGACAGGAAGACTGAGAGACAGAGAGGGAGAGACACACACACACAGAAAGAGAGTGAGAGACAGAGACAGACAGAGAGAGAGAGAGAAATACCAAGAATGATACTGAGATAAACAGGCAGACACACCCTATTGGTAGGGCTTCATGCCCTTCAGATCTTTGTAGAGAAAGGCAACGTAAAACTGTGCCCCGCTGGGGATAGTGGTGAGACAATTTCCTAGCATAGAGCCACCTGCCTCCTTGGGTACAACCTATCTTAGAGGAGTTTATAGTACTTCTAAATACTAATTAACTATCTGAGATGCAGCGGTAGTATGTAAACAAGAAGAAATGGGCACAGAAATGAGGAGGGGAAGGGCATTAAAGTCAAACTTCAAGAGACAACATGATATACTGAAAAGAGTCCTTCATAAATGGGTTCCCATATACCTTTTCAATTTTGTTTCATATTACTTACCTTCATGTATACTACTTCTTCCAGCAAAACAAAATGTGTTGGTTTTTATTAGATTTCAATTTTTTTCAATGAACAAAAATTATTTATTATTTTCTCTTCCTCCCACTGCCCCCATCCATTGGAAAAAAAGAAAAACATAACCCATGTAAGAAATATGCATAGTTGAATAAAACAAATTCCCACATTTGTTGTTGTTCATTCATTCAGTTATGTCCAATTCTCCATGACTCCATGGACTTTTTGTCCATGGGGTTTTCTTGGAAAAGATACTGGATTCCCTTCTCCAATGTATCCCCATTTTACAGATGAGGAACTGAGACAAATAAGGGATAAGTTACTTGCCCAGGGTCACACAGGTAGTAAGAGTTGGAGGTCAGATTTGAGGTTAGATCTTCCTGACTCCAAGCCTAGTACTCTGTCACCTGGCAGCCCCTAAATTCCCACATTGGTGATGTCCAAAAAGTACATATTTCTCTTATTTCTCTCTTTATCTTGATTCCATTGCCCTTCTTTCAGGAGGTAGGCAGCATTCTTTGTCATCAGTCCCCTGGAATCATGGTTGGTCACTGAGTTGATCCTGGTTCTTAAATCTTTCAAAATTGTTAAGACACTTTAGCATTCCATACCTGTCTCTATGCCACAAGTCTTAGAATTAACCTCTCATCTCCATCTCTGAGCATCCTTAATTTCCTTCTAAGCTTAGCTCAGGAACCATCTCCTATGCAAAGTTCCTTGATTCCCCTCACCTGAAGTTGTCAGTCATCTCTCTTTCCTGAAATGACTTTGTATTTTCATTGAAATGCTTTTGTTACATTTTTAAGCTTTGATTAAAATAAAAGCCAATATCTGTGTGCCTGTCCTTAATAGAATGTTAAGGGCAGAGTTTGAAGGACAAAGAATGTTTCACTTTGCCTTTGTGTCTCCAACTTAGCCTAGGACACGGAGCAGGCATCCAGTGCTAAAAAGAGACCTAGATTTGGAGGGAGAGGTCCTGAGTTCAAATGTTATTCCTGTGCTTTTTGCTATGACTTTAGCTAAATCACTTAATTCCCATGATACCTTAGTTTCTTAACCCTTAGAAACAAAGGTATTGGATTGGATCTGTAAGGTCCCCTTTAGTTGATGAATTTTCATTGTTGAATTCATTAAAGATGCACTATTTCAAAACCTACATTATGTAGTCACAAAAAGACTAATGGATGGATCAAAGGAGGAAGATAAAATTAAAAGCTGAAGGAGTCAACTATTTTTCAGCAGTGGTTAATTCTATTTTTCACATTGTTATAAAATGTTCAGTTTGTCTTTAAACCTCACGTGTATGTGTTTTTGTCTTGAGGCACATATCTGGCACAGTGGTCAGGGTACTGGACTTGTAGTCAGGAAGACCCGAATTCAAATCCTGTCTCAGAATCTTAAGAGATGTAAAAGTGTGATGATACAAACACCTAATTCACAGGGTTGTTATGAGGACCAAATAAGATTATATATGCAAAGTACTTTGCAAACCTTAAAGCAGTTACATAAATGCTACTATGATTATCATCATTATTATTCATATACTGACCCAAATCAATCTCTGATTGTACTAAACTCTTTTCAAAAATCACTTTAGAAATCACTCATTCAGCAGCTGACACTGTGTATAAAAGGCCATAAAATGATGGTGTGAAAATCTTAAAATTCCATCTGAAAAAGGTGTTTTCCTTTGAGAAATTGCTGTTATGCCATTGCAGATTTTTCCAGGACCATAGACACCACCTTCTGCCCAAAACATGAGAATTTCATTGGCTGCTTGGGCTCCTGCTTCTGTCCTACAGGGTCAATCATAGATGTCCAGTAAATGAAGAGATATGAGATGACCAACTCTGGACGCTTATGGAATCTGACCTGTTGCTTTTACTACTTAATGGCTTACAGTATGGCATCTGCTAGGTGATGATAATTGCAATGATTAAATAAGGATATGGATGTAATATTGCTTGGCAACCCTGTTACCTAATATATAATTTTACATAAGGAATTATTTTCTCCAAACCTAGTGTGGTGGCTGGTTTTTATTAAGGCTATTAATAATAATTTGCATGTATGTAGAACATCTTATGTCACAATCTTCAACACCTAAGCAAAGTGAAATTGGTTCACAAGCATTTAACACCTACTGTGGTTCAGTGAATAGAGGGTCAAGCCTGGATTCTGGAAAAGTCCATCATCTTCCTGAATTCAAATTTGGCCTCAGACACTCAGACACAGCTAGTAAACTGTGTGACTCTGGGCAAGTCATTCAGCCTTCTTTGCCTCAATTTCCTCATCTGTAAAATGAACTGAAGAAGGAAATGGAAAACCACTCCAGTAACTCTGCCAAGAAAACTCCAAATTGGGTCATAAATAGTTGGACGTGACTGAAAGTGACTGAACACAAAAAGTTTTCTAAGTACTGTGTTCTCCAGTATTATTTTATTTGAGCGTTCTTCAGTCAAGTGTGAAACTATAGTAAACCTTCTTCCTGTTCACCATGTACAACACTTCTCACCATACCGTACACTTCTCACCTCCATGCCTTTGGTCCGGTGGCTCCATGTACCAGGGCTATACTCCTTTTTCACTTCCATATTTTAGCATCTTTAGCTTTCTTCAAAGCAAAATTCAGGTTTAATGAGATCCTTCTTTTCCACCCTCAATTTTAGTTCCTTCTTAAAATTTCTTTGTATATAATCTGTATTTCTGCACATGGCATGGCTTCCTTAGTGGAATATAAGTTCCATGATGGCAAAAGACTCAAGTGGGGGGAGGAGACTAGAATAGGGTTGGGGAAGCTGTGGCCTTGAGACCCCAGGTTCACCACCCCCAGTCTAGAACATAGTAGGCTCTTAATAAATGTAAGATTGTTGAATTGGATCTCAGTTCAACAGTGGTCAATCTAGATGGAGTAATACACATCTTGGGAATTTTTTTTTAAGTTATCTTACAAATGTTGTTAAAAAGAAAAAAGGGACCTTTATTTACAAAAATATTCATAAATTGCTTTTTAAAATGTTTAAACTTATATAGAGATGTATTTGTCCAGTAAGTGACTCAATAAATTGTAGTATTTTTATATAGTACAGGCTATGTGGACTAGAGTTGGAGTCAAAAAGTCTTGGATTCAGATTCTCATCTCTGACACATAGGAGGTAGGTCACTTAGCCTCTCTATGCCTCAAGAAATTCCCTCAAACTTATCTTCTAAGTGATAGATGGGTGGAAATCTGTTTTGGTAGAAGTGCCTCTACAGGAATTTCTTCATAATTATAAAGTCACAAATCCTTTCATGTATATATGAATGTAAGAGATCATCATTGTGATGTAAGAAATAACAACAATGGATGGTTTTAGATAAACCTGGGGAGATTTGCATGAACTTTTGCAGACTGAAATGAAAAGAAGGAGAACAATTTCTACAAGAACAACATCATCAAGAAAAACAACTTTGAAAGACAATTTATACAAAACAACAGCATCATAAAGACTGATAACTTTGAAAGAATGCCGGCCATTGCAATGACCAACCATAATTCTAGAGGAACAATGATGACAGAGAGGTGAAGGACTGAAAATTCAGGAGGAGACGCATTTGGGGGTCTTGGCCAATGTGGGAATTTGTATTGCTTAACTCTAATACAGGGGCTTTCTTTTTCTATTATCTTTTTCAATGCAGGAGGGATGGAAGGGAGAAATTTTGGTGATTAATTACTGAAAATCATAAAAAATTTTAAACTAATGTAATAGGATTCTTTGTAGCAACAAAATAACAAATAGTGTGGTATAGTGGAAAGAACTCTCTCTCTAAGATCAGAGAACATAAGTTCAAATCATCACCTGAGTGAGTTGGACCAGGTGACTTCTGGCTCTCTATGGTCCTCTGAAGCATACAATGAGATGCTGAGTCATTTTTCAGTCAGTCTGAATCTTTGTGACCCCTTTTGGGATTTTCTTGGCAAAGATATTAAAGTGGTTTGCATTTCCCTCTCAGGTTCATTTTACAGATGAGAAAACCGAGGCACATAGGAAGATGAGTCTTCCTGACTCCAGACTCAGCGCTCTATTCACTGCCCCACCTAGCCGCTCTATACAATGAGGAAGAGAAAGATTAATCTAAAGTCCTATGAAATAAGCCCAGTCATTTGATTAGAGTCATATTTTTAATGCATTATAGAAAAATGCAAAACTTTTTAAGTGTACAAATGATTTTTGAAGGGAACACAAAACAAATAGTTATTGCTGTTTTTTTTAATTTATGTTGCTATGATATTTCTAATCGAATGTTTTAAGTAGTTCTGATTTCATTGTTTTATTTGTAAATTTATTCTCTTATTTATTTGTATTTTGGGGAGTGTCAATAATACTGATGTTTTTTTTTAATGATCCCCTTATAGTCAGAAATAGTGAGTTTGTTTCCTCTAAGCCTCTACTAGGGAATAACCTAGGAGGGAGTCAGGCACTTTGGAGATTAAGTAATGAGAAATAAGGCGGTGGGTGGCTATGAGAAAAATAAGATTCAGGCCCCTTTCCCTCGCTGTCTGTTACTTCTATTTCATCCATGATTTGTTTTCCAGCTAAGTGGGCAGTAGAAGAACATCAACATAAGAGTCTTTTTCTTTCTTTTTTTTTTTCTTTCTAACTGGGAATAGAAAACATTTGCCTTCTGGCAGAAGGGAGAAGTTTATCTGAAAGCTCAACTGCTCAGTAATTACATTTTCCAATTAAGTCACCTGTTAGCAGCCCAGTTGCCCCCTTTCAGACCATACAGTGGCTCTCAATGACCCTTTCACAGGGGTCGCCTAAGACCATCGGAAAACACATATTTCTGATGGTCTTAGGAACCAAGACACTGCTCCTCTAGCCATCTCCAGGCGGGTCTGCCCACATGCAGATATGGCCACATACGACTATTAAAGGGTCCTGGCATTAGGAAGGTTGAGAACCACTGATAAGTAAAGAACTCCCATGAACACCAAGGAAGAAAGAAAGGCCCACTGTAAAAGAGATTCAGAAACCAGTCTTTGCCCACAGCCAGATTTCAGATTTTGGTGGCCCCCAGTTACACTTACCTGCCCATAAAGTGCTATGTAAATGTGAGTGATTTATTATTACTATTATTATTCAATGAATAACTTTCTCAAAAGTTAAATTCACCTGGAAATCGTCAAGTTGTCCATTTGCATCAGGGTGTTCTCCGGAGCCTGGGTTACCAACAGGGGCAGGTCTGATGTTATGACTGATTGCCTTCCAGTCATGTACCATCTATCATTCAGACTACCTTGAATAATTCAGTGCCATTTATATTCTCCTTATGATCTCATTCTTCTGCCCACACCCCCAGTCTGATTTTATTTTTAAATCATTTATGGGGAATTGGTTTTCCTCATTTATTTCTGTTTCTAGTTTGCTGCAAAATACAAGATCTTGTTGGCATTCGATGTTCTGGGGCCATTAAGTGGCATAATTCAGCAGCTGTGGTGGAATGGAAGGATTCTCACCTCCTGAGTCAGAGAACTTGGGTACAAATCCCAGTTTAGATATTTACTCTGTGAAGTGTGGCAAGTCACAGAGTTCTCAGAGGCTCATCTGTAAAATAAAGGGAGTGGGTTAAATGACCTGAGGTCCTTTCTACCTTCAAATCTATGATTAAATATCATTAAGTTCCTGGCTAGAGAACTAGGGGTGTTCTTGGCCCTTTTTCTTCCCCAGGTTCAGATAACAATTAGATATTAGGCTTCCTTTTTTGCTAGATCATAAATATCACCTTTTCTTGGTAAAATATCATAGAAACAGAAATTTAGACCCAGCAGGGATCTCAGAGGCCATCTAATCCAGCCTTCTCATTTTATAGAAGAGGAAACCGAGGCCCAGAGAGATTAAGTGATTTGCCCAAGGACACACAGGTAGTGACAGAGGCAAGATCTGAACCCAGATTCTCTGGCTTCAAAGCCCATACTCTTTCCATCATATAGCCTTTTTGGTGGAGGTGTTTGCAACTGTTGTGATTCATTTCCTTCCACAGCTAAGAGACAGATGGTCATATTTTCAAGGATACAAAAATAACTTAAATTTTAAAATAACTGAAATGAAATTAATGGCTAGTCCAGAAAAGCCCCTTGAGATTTGTTGTGGGATCACAGGAAACATGTTAAAAAATCTGCTCCTGTAAAAACATGAGGTAAACAGGACAATTCAATTCATTTAAATCAAAGTTTATTAAACAAGCACTGTGGATACAACAAAAATCCTGCTTGAAAAAGCTTATAGCCTACTGGCAGAATAGAACACATAAACAGATAAATACACGAGGTCCACAAAATACAATCGAAGGCATTTGCAGGGAGACAAACATCCAGAACAACAACAGAAAAGGCCTCTTACAGAGGGAACCTGTAAGGGGCAGCTAAGTGGTGCAGTGAATAGAGCACCAGCCCTGGAGGCAGGAGGACCTGAGTTCAAACTCAATCTCAGATACTTAACACTAACTAGCCGTGTGACCTTGGGCAAGTCACTTAACCCCAATTGCTCTGCCTTACCCCCTCCAAAAAAAACCCAAAAAAACAGAAGGAACCTGTGGCTCAGCCTTGAAGTGCCCTTTAGACAAAAGGGAAGAGAAACACCTTCCCAAGCATGGGAACAATCTGGGCAAAGGCATGGAGGTCAGAAGTGAAGTGCTATGTAGGGAGAAATAGCAAATAGACTAGTTTGGCTGGAAGGTGGAGTGCATGATGGAGAGTAATGCGTAATCAGCTTTGAAAGTTAGATTAGAGCCAGATTGTGAAGGACTTTAAATCTTAAAACTCTAAACAGATGAGTTTCTATTTATCCTTCAAGATTTGAATTTACCTTTAAAAAACACACACCAAGAAAACACATTTTAAAAGATGTAACCACAGTCGTGGGCTAGACTCCACAAGACTGGCTTGTTTGGGTGTTCTTCGCTTCCCTTTCCTTTAAGTGATGAAGAGCAACAAGGGGTACCCCTCCAGCAATGTCTCCCGGCGGGGAGAGTCTGTAGAAGCCGAGTGTGACTGGGGAGTCATGCTTCATGAATAGTGAACTGTGAAGACTGAGCACAAATGAAATGAGTATAGGCAAAGGCCCATATTTTCAATACTAACATTTTACCATTGGAGCAGTAGATAGTGCATTTGACCTGAAGACAGGAAAACCTGAGTTCAAATCCAGATTCAGATACTTAAAGGAAGATCTGAGTTCAAATCCAGCCTCAGACATCCATTTACTAACCATGTGATCCTAAGCAAGTCACTTAACTGCTCTTTTCCTAAGTTTGCTCATCTGTTAAAGGGGATAATAACAATACTTACCTTATAGAATTGCTATGAGGATAAAATGAGACGTTTGTAAAGCACTTAGCAAAGTAAATGATAAAAATAAACATTTTATTATAAACAATTTATTAATTATTATTTATTATTTATTAATTATTTATTAATTGATAAATAAACAATTTATTAATGGTAAATAAATAATAGGTAAACAATAGGTACTTAATAAATGCCTGTTCCCTTTCTGCTCTTACTCCCCCAACCCTTGTTTCCTCATCTATAAAGTAAAGATAATAATAGCACCTACATCTCAGAGTTGTTGTGAGTACAAAATGAGATAATATTCGTAAAGCACTTTGCAAAACTGAAAACTCTATATAAAAGTTAGCTAATTATCCTTAGTTTTATATAACTAATAATAATAATAACTGTATTTTTAACTATTATTTATTAATTACCAGTTCAGCAAGACTATATTTTTGCTCCATTACCCGCTCTTTCTTTCATCTTCTGTACGTGTCGAATTTCATTCTTGAGAGCTTTCCCTATAGAATGTCAGACCATGGGATCCAGCCTAGCCTTTCCCTAAACCCACAGACCTCTGTTCACAAACAATCTCTGTCACTACCCCCCACTCGGAGCTTCTGGTCTTATAGGATTAGAGCAAGATATCTTACCTTTTTTTGTCTTACAGGTCCCTTTGTCAGTCTGGTGAATTATGGGCTTTTTTGTTTGTTTGTTTGTTTGTTTGTTTTAAAGCTGAAGGAAATACTGGAGGTCAGTGAAAATAAAGATCTGATTTGTTTTTGGTTTTTTTTCCATCCAAGTTCATAGATGCTTTTGCAATCTATCCATAGATCTCTTGGGAGTTTGTGAACGCTGGAATAAGAGCTCCTAGATTAGAAGAATGTAAATTTAAAGCTTAGAAAGAACAAAGGAGTGTCTAGTCCAGTGTTTTCATTTTCCAGGTTTGAAAACTGGGAATCAGGTGAATTGTCTTGCCGGAGGACCATTAAGGGCCTTTCCAGCTCTAAGTTCCCTGGGAGTCTCAAATATGACATTTCTGATACATACAAGTATCTTTTTCTTAAATATTGCTGAATCATTCCCAATATTGACCTTTAAAACTCCTACAGCTTTAGAGAAAGTGCTTCTCTTTTCTTTACATTCTTCTAAGTTTAACATGGCCTTAAAACTCCCGGCAGCTCCTGGCTCTGACTTTATTCTTGGCATAAGGAAGTCAGACAACCTCCTGTGTTGAAATCCACTATCATCTCTTCCCCAATTACAATAGACACTTTCCTTCCCACTCTTTGGGATATATGTGTGTATGTTTCCCTCCTCAGAAAGGGGGAATTATCCTATCTCCCCCCCAAAAAAACACACACTTAAAGAATCTGCAAACCACAGCTCACCAGTGACAGTTTATTTGTTGGCTTCTGGAAGTATATGTTGCAAAAATCTTATTATAACTTAGACACAAAACATTTTTAAAATTATAGAACCAAATTATCACTAAAAATAGGGTTTTAAAACTTGTTTTAACTCATACAAAGCATTATTTCATATTTAGGTTTGCAAGGGAAAGTGATTAACCAGAAATGCCTGATGCACATACCTGGGGACATAAAACCCACAGGAATTATGCAGTGGCCTGAGCAGAGTTATCTAGGTGTACATGTTAGGCTTTCCCATCAGCTTTGATCAGCTTTGGAATCAGGAGACTTTAGTGCCTGCTTTGGGGATTTCAAAGGGAATTCTTTTCTCACTCCTCCCACACACATTGATGGAGGGTTAGGATCAGGGATGGGCAATTCAGAGATGGCCAGTAACTCAGTTTGAAATGTTGGGTGGTGAAGTGAATAGAACAGACTATGACTCAAGTCAGAAAGACCTCAGTTCAAATATGACCTTGGACAGTTCCAGCTGTATGACCCTGGGCAAGTCACTTACTCTGTCTCAGTTTCCTCAAATTATAAAGTGGAGGTAATAATTGCACCTACTTCGAAGGACTGTTGTAAGGATCAGATGAGGTACTATTTGTAAAGTACGTATATCACAAAGTAAAAAAATGTATTGTAAAGTACAAAAATATATTGCAAAGTATAATGTTTATAAAGCACTATGCTAAGTGTTTCACAAATATTATTTCATTTGAATCTCACAACAGCCATGAGAGGTAGGTGCTATTACTATCCCCAGTTGAGAAAACTGAGGCAAACTGTAGTTAAGTAACTTGCTGAGAGTAACAAAGCTATTAAGTGTCTGAAATCAGTTTGAACTTATGTCTTCCTGACTTTGGAACCAGTGCTCTATCCACTGCAACCCCAATGCACAGTGCTTGTTCTATAGAGTAGGTGCTAATAAATACTAGTTTATTAACATTATTATTATTATTATTGCTGTTACTATTATTTTTAACTGAAAGTAGCAGTAGGTGTAACTACAAAGAGATATAGATTTTATCTTTTTATTGCCAAAGTCTTATTGTGAAGCACTTACTTTGGAATCTTATATCACAGAAAGACATGTTTCAAATCTGACCTCAGACACTAGCTGGATGACTCTGGGCAAGTCACTTCACCTTGATTGCCTCCAAAAAAACCCCAAACAAATAAAGAGAATACAGACTTGTTAGGGAACCAGGGAAGAAAGATATTCACCTACATAATAAACTGAATCTTGGTAGCTGGGCAGAGGTATCTAGACAGAGAAATGTATAAATAATACTCAATAGCTCTCTTCAAATATTTGAAGGACTGTCTGAGGGAAAAACAATTAACCTATTTCCTGGGAATAGTGGGTATAGAAATCAGACAGCATGATGGAAGGAACACTGGAACTAAAGTCACAAGACCTGAGTTCAAATTCTGTTTCTGCCATTTGCCATCTGTTCACCATGGGCTAGTCAATTAGTGTTTCCTCCTCTCTGAAATGGGATTGTGATAATACTTTCATGACAGCCCTCACAGGGTTAATGGAAGGAAGGTGCTTTGCAAATTTCATTAACTATAAAGTACTATAGAAAGGTGATTATTATCATTTCAGATTTGTGTAAAAAAAAAGACGTTTCTAATAATTGGAAATGCCTAACCCTGAAATGGACTTACTTGTGAGACGGTGAACTGTCCAACGATGGAAATATTCTACAAGAGACTTGGAGGATGTTGGGGTGGAGTCGAGATTTCACTGTTTGCTAAAAGTTAAATTAAATGACTTTCTAAGGTTGTTTTCAGTTTGGAATTCCTTCTTTTCCCCCAAATTTTATTTTATTTTATTTATTTATTTGTTTGTTTGTTTTTATTTTTTATTTATTTTTTTATATAAAAAATATATTTATTTTATTTTAGACTTGGACACCAGAACACAAATACACAATAGAGAAAAGAAACAAAAACATAGCATAAACGTAAATACTGGAACTTAAACACAAAGTTAGAAAGAAAAAAAATCATGTCGTGCATAGCAGAACATAAGAGAGGATTCTAAATATGTAACAATAGATTTTCATTTCAAGAAAGCCTCTATGATAACTAACACTTGTGCTGAGAGCTGTCCATCTTTGCTTTCTTGTGAGTTTTCTTCTGTTCTCTGCTGTGCACTTTTTAATGATTTACCTCCCCCCAATGCACCCCCCCACAAGGTCACAGTAAAGTTTAGATATGTTTCTTTATAGCTATAAATACATATATACCCTCCCCACTTCACCCCACAAGACAGTTTAGATATGTTTCTTTATAGCTATAAATACGTACATACCCTCCCCACTTCACCCCACAAGAAAGTTTAGATATGTTTCTCCAAATATATATGTATATATATATATATATATATATATATATATATATATAAACATACATACATATATAGACGTATACATTCCCAAACCTATTCTACTCCCGATCTTTGTTTTTATGTTTGTGCATATCTCTGGTTTCCTTGTTTCAGTTTGGAATTCTAACAGAAGGGAAGGAAAGGAGCTTTTATTAACCTCCTACTGTATGCCAGGCCCTTGTGCCAAGTATTTGACAAACATCATCTCATTTGATTCTCACAACAATGCTAGGAGGTAGATGGCATTATTATCCCCATTTCACAGTTGAGGAAACTGAGGCAAACTGAAGTTAAGTAACTTGCCAAGAGTAACATAGCTATTAAGTGTCTGAGGTCAGTTTGAATTTGGGGCTTTTTGACTCTAGGTCCAATGGGCTGTCCATTGCACCACCTAGATAACCCCAAGATCCCATTGATTCTAAAATTTCTGTTTTTTAGGAAGAAGCTGGATTATGTAGTTAGTCTTACCTCCCAAGCATATAATTTATACAAACATATGGTATTTATTTTCTCGTTTGTCCTCACAATTAAAGTATAAAGCAGTTTTTCTTTCTTCACTCAGAATAGCTTTGGAACATTGCATGAAAAATGGGTGTTTTTCTATCCTTTTGTTTTTCTTTTTCTTTTTCCCAAATTCAGGTTGGTCCATTCCGGTCCTGGAAAAGGATCCCTGCAGTCTGGGGTGGATCTGTCCTTTGCCACTCGGACTGGTACCCGGCAAGGAATTGAAACCCATCTTTTCCGAGCTGAGACCAGCAGGGACCTCTCCCAGTGGACGAGAAGCATCGTCCAGGGCTGCCATAACTCAGCAGAACTCATAACTGAAATCACCACCTGTGAGTAGCATTGGCCAGGGCCCTCAAATAGCTTCCTGCTCTGGCCCATTGGGGTCACCAAATGTCTCAGTTTAGAAATTTTTTTTCTGGATCTGTGTTTTCCACTGGTCTACGGAATTGATATCCTGAGAAGGAGACTTCCTTTACTAAAACAGATCAACACCTCCTCTGCCATGTAGAGTCTTAGTTGCCTGGATCACTGAGAGATTAAGTTACTTTCCCTGAGTAATAACAGGCATCATTTGTCAAAAGAAGGATTTAATTTCAGGTCTTTCTGACTCTGAGGCCAGCTTTCTGTCCACTGTTTCACCATGACTACTCCTTTTGATTTTTTTCTACTAAAATATAAATACCCCCTAGAAGTATAATACATGTGTATTGTAGTGTAGAGAAATAACGGGGATATCATATAATGGATAGAGTGTTGGACACTGAGTCAGGAAACCTGGATTCAAATTTTTACCTCCTACACTGACCTAGGCAACTCGGATCACCTCATCAGATAGCTGGCATCTCCCAAGGGCTTATGTTAGTGGGCTGGAAAGAGTGCTGTATTTAGATTCAGAGGACCTTTGTCCAAATGTGGGCTCTTCTCCTTAGTGCCTACAAAAGTCAGTTTGAAATCAAGAGAGTCTGAGTTCAAATCCTGATTCCACTACTTATTATATGTTTGGCCTTGGACAAATCATTTAAGGTCTTTGAAGGTTTCTTACCTTTAAAATAAGGACTTTGGATTTAAAGGGCCTCTAAGGTGACAGTGGATAGAATGCTGAGCTTGGAGTCAGGAAGATCTGAGTTCAAATCTAGCCTCAGACATTTACTAGCTGTGTGACCTTGGGTAAGTTACTTAACCTCAGTTTCCTCAACTGTAAAATGGAGATAATAATAGAACATACTTCACAGGGTTGCTGTGAGGATCAAATGGGATATTTTTAAAATACTAAGCATAGCGCCTAGCACATTGTGCTTAATAAATGCTTATTTCCTACCTTCATTCCTTTCTTCTAAGGTCCCTTCCCTTTCTAAATCTCTTATGCTATTACTTGAACAGTTCATTTCACCTTTCTAGGCCTCAGTTTCTGCATCTAGAAAATGGAAGTATTAGAGCCCTAGCATGTCTGACTCTTTTTAGGGTGTTTTTTGCAGAGATACTAGAGATACAGATGGGTAAACTGAGACAAACAGGATCAAGTGACTTGCCTAGGGTCACACAGCTAAGAAGTATCTAAGGCCAGATTTGAACTCAGGAAGATGAGTCTTCCTGACTCTGGGCCCACCACTCTCTCCACTATACCTTGCTACCCCGAGCGCTTACTTATTGCTTAATAAATTACTTGGTGTAAATCAAAGCAGCTTGATATAGTGGAAAGGGTGCTGTGTATTTGGAATCAAAAGACCTGGGTTCAAATCCTGCCTCTGCTACCATGATAATCTTGGGCAAATTTCATAAAGTTTTTTTCTAAGTTAATGGATTTTCTTCTAATTTTAATTGCATTGGTTTTGATATGCAAGAATTTTTTGATTTTATGGAATCAAAACTGTCCATTTTGTCTTCTGCAATCCTCTCTATGCCTTATTTGGTCATGAACTTTCTCCTTGACCTACAAATCTGGAAGGTAATTTCCTTGAGTGAGTCACCCTCTTTGAAGGTTCTTCATCTGTCTGATTCAGGGTTTGAGGTGGGGTGGTCTCTAAGGTCCCTTCCATCGATAAAGCTCTGATACTAGGAGTTGAAGAGACAAACTGGTTTCCAAGGCAGGTCTCTTCCGTCTCTAAAATTTTATGATACTACCATCGATACTTTGGTTTAAATGAGTTTATCATCTATTTGCCAGCATAATAGAGCCCCCCAGAACAGGGTCCTTTAGAGAAGGAATTATGTAACAGGAAGACTGATAACCTGTTTCAAGAGAAGGAAGGGAATGAGATAGGTCTCCAGTAAAGGTTAGGATGAACTTGGATGGTGTTTTCTCACCAAAGATCAATTTTCACACTCACCCCTTAAAAATGGGGAGCCCCTTCACAGAGTCTCTTATTTAGAGTTAAAATTCTTCCCTCTGTGTTTCTATAGTCTTTGCAAACAAAGTTGAAATTAACTGCTTTGCAGACCTTTGACGACTACATTGTTGGGATAGAAAATTAGTGGGTTTTTTGGTAATTACCGTGAAACGAATTAGCACTCCCCACCCCGTCATCTACCTCCTACAAAACAACAAGACATTTTCTACCATCTCCATTGTAAACCTTTGGGGATTCTCCTTTCAGCTTTTCATTTGTGATGCTATTTTGTGCCAGGGCACATGCGTGTGTGCGCGCGCACACACACACACACCTACACACACACACACACACACACACACACGAGACCAGAGATTTCAAAGTGTGAGCTGGAAGAAGCTTATGCCTCCTGAATCTTAAGCATCAGGAAACTGTGTTTCATCGAAGAAGCCCAGCCTCTCTTAGCTACCCGAAGTGCCACAGTGAATTGAAGGAGATGAAGGTATCTAATGGGGCCCTATTTAGTTTGCCCTCAACAACTTCTGAAAAATCTTCCCTCTCCTCCCCAAACTCAATTTTTAATGTCACAGGCAGGCAGAATAATCCTGTTGTTACCTTAGAACTCTTCTCACTTGGAGATCAAGACCTAAAGTAATTTGCTTTTCAGTTAAGAAGGAGAACTTGGCATTCGTATAGCAATGGCAGGTTTACCAGTGCTTTTCATTATAGCAGTGAAGTGAACGTGGGAAGAGCGCTGACTCTGGAGTGAGAGGACCTGAGTTCAAATCTGATCTCTGATGCTAACATTGACACTTTCCAAGGCCTCAGTTTCCTCATCTGTAAACTGCAAATATGGCCTTCTGGTTCCTTTCCTTGAAATCTATGATCCTATGAAGTTGGGTGGGTCTGGTCTGCATCTGTGATTTGACTGGCGTTAAGAATTCCTAGTATGAGAAATTCTTTCCAATGATAACTATTAGCAACTCATTTATAACTTCAGAGAGCTTTCTGGGGCACTGAATGGTGAAATGATATACTCATTATCACAGCCAGTGTTAGTCAGTGACAACACCCGAACCCAGGTCTTTCTGACTCCAAGGCTGGCCTGCTTATCCACTATACCACACTTCCTCTTGTGAAGAAGGAAGGAAGGAAGGAAGGAAGGAAAGAGACAGAAGGTTAGAAAGAAAGAAGAAAAGGAAGGAAGGAGAAGGAAGGAAGGAGACAGAAGGTTAGAAAGAAAAAAGAAAATGAAGGAAGGAAAAGGAAGGAAGGAGACAGAAGGTTAGAAAGAAAAAAGAAAAGGAAGAAAGGAGAAGGAAGGAAGGGGGGAAGGGAGGAAGGAAGGAAGAAAGGAGACAGAAGGTTAGAAAGAAAGAAGAAAATGAAGGAAGGAGAAGGAAGGAAGGAGACAGAAGGTTAGAAAGAAGGGAAGGAAGGAAGAAAGGGAGGGAGGGAGGAGACAGAAGGGTGGAAAGAAGAGAGAAAAGGAAGGAAGGGGAGGGGAGAAGAAGGAAGGGAAGGAAGGAAACAGGAATTTATTAAACACCTACCGTGTGCCAGGAACTGTGCTTAACACTTTACAAACATTATCTCTTTCGATCTTCACAACAACTGTTTGAGGTAGGTGCTGTTATTATCCCCATTTCACAGTTGAGAAAACTGAGGCATACAACAGTTAAGGGTCCCACAGCTAGTAGGTGTCTGAGGGCAGATTTGAACCCAGTTCTTTCTGACTCCAAGACGGGATTGCTTGGCTACTACGCCACACTGCCTAACAGATAGTATCTGTTAGACAGACTGTTTTGCAAAGCAAAGATCTCTTCATATACATCATGTTCTTTCCCAAGCATCTCAATTTTTCCAAACTGACCAGCTCATCTAGGAGCAGTTTGAGATGCCATCACCCACTTCTGAGTCACGTGGCCAAAGCTTTTATTCTCTCTTTGCCCGCACAAAATCAGCCTCTCCATTAGAAAGGGAGAGGGAGGTGAGGGAAGGGAGGCTGTTTCAATGAAAGTGGGTGGCACTGTAAAAGCTTACCCCAAGCTTTATATTGTTCCAAAGAGAGACATCCCATACACAACAGAAGGACATGCAACTGACCACTCATTGCCTGTAGCAATGGTTTTTTTCTTCTGTATCTGAGATGGTCAGGTAGAATGAATCAATGAAAAATATATACTATGGCTGAGTTATTTTTAAGTAAATTATTTACAATATTGATCATTAGGTCATTTTTTGAGCCACTTTCCCTCATCCATGTTCGGAGATAATTTTATTTCCATCTATTAAAGAAGATACAGACTCCTACTAGTCACTTGGAGGCAGTAGGGTACTGTAGATGGGACACTGAACATAGAGTTGGAAGAGATGTGTTGGGAATACTGGCTCCACCATTTACTAGCTGTGTGACCCTAAGCAAGTGACTTAACCTCTCTAAGCTTGTTTATTAATCTGCAAAATGAAGATATTTACACTTTGTGTTTCCCACATGTTTCTATCACTTTAAGGTTTGTAAACTGTTTTCTCAGCATTATCCCATTTGGTCCTCAACAACCCCAGGAGGTAGGTGCTATTTTTATTCTCAGTGCAGATAAGGAAACTGAGGCAGACAGAGGTTAAGTGACTCACTTAGGGTCACATAGCTAGTAGATGTCTAAGATGGGTAGGAAGCCCTGATTTTTCCAGCTCAGGTCAGTTGTTCTACCCACTACACCGTAAGATAAGGTAATATGGGTGAAATGTTTTATAACGTTACAGTACCTTGTCGGTGTAAAGTATTGCTATTATTCTGTTCAGATGTTCAGGGCATTTAAAAAAAATTTTTTTCCTAATGTTTGTTTGTGAGACAACCTTTCAAGAAAGGTTGATAGTATTGCAAATGTCAAATTACCTCTGAGTTTGGCTATGGCCCAAAAGGCCATTTGAGCAGATTTTCACACTAGGGTCATAACATTGACAGGTTTTAGTAAGTGCAGCTAAGAAATGTTTATAATATTCTCTCCAATTTTTTTTCTCCACTACCCATAGCAAACTGAAAAAAATTCCCCATATCTGTAAGCTCATCAGTTTGGATACTTTATCTATCAGTGCCGCTTCTAAATCTTCTCTTTCTGGGTGATTTTTGACCATCTCAAAAAAATAAGAAAAGAAAATTCTGTCCAAAGAGAAGATCTTTCAGCCCTATTCAATGTATTATAGTAGACAGATTATTGGACTGGGAGTCAGGACACGTGACTTCAGTACTCTTTGGAATTCTAAGACCCTTATGTAATCTTCACAACTATCAGTAGCTGAACTTCCATCTCTACTGCTAAGTGGTTTTATTACTTTGGGGAATTTATTCCATCTCTCCAGGTCTCAGTTTTCTCATCTGCAAAATGTGAGGTTAGATTAGATCCCAGACTCACTTGAGGGAACTGAATCCAGGGGGACATAATGGTGATCTTCAAGTATTTGAAGGGTTTTCACATGAAAGAGAAAGAGGGTTAAGCTGGTTCTGTTTGACCCCAGAGAACAAAACCAAGAGCACTGGATGGAAGCTGAAAAGAGGAAAATTTAGGCTTTATGTAGAGAAAAATCTTATGATTATTAGAATTATCCCTAAGTGAGATGAACTGGCTTGCAGACCCATAGCTTCCTTTCTGTTGGAGACCTTCAGGCAAAGACTTTCACAAGCAACAAGGAGTGTTGCGGTGAGGATGCGTTTTTGAGGTATATGTGGAATGAGGTCCTTTCCAAATCCGAGATTCTAGGATTGAGAGCTGGAAGGGACTTCAGAGTCTAAATCACTGGTCCAACCCCCTCATTTTAGAAATGAAGGAACTTGGGGCAGCTAGGTGTTGCAGTGAATAGAGAACCGGCCCTTGAGACAGGAAGACCTGAATTCAAATACAGCCTCAGACACTTGACACACTCCCTAGCCGTGTGACTTTGGGCAAGTCACTTAACCCCAATTGCCCTCCAAAAAGCAAAAAAAAAAAGAAGAAAAGAAAAGAAAAGAAATGAAGGAACTGAGACCTGGGGAGGAGAAGTGGACTCAGCCACGGTCACAGGGGTAGTAACTAGGAGAGCTCAAATTCAAAAATAAGCACTTTAATTCCAAGTACACAGCTTTCACAGATAACTAGACAAGGTACTTTCTATGTCTAGTTTCCTTTGGCTTTCTAGTCTTTTTACTGTTGGGCATGAAACCCACAGATGACACCAGGGACAGAGGAAATTCAAAACATCAAATTCCAGGTAAAGTGTGTTGTCTCATTTGGGTTATAATGTTTCCTCCCTTGTCTTCCAGCGTGCACATACAAAAACCAGGAGTGCCGTCTGACCATACATTATGAGCATGGATTCTCCATCACCACTGAGCCACAGGAGGGTGCCTTCCCCAAGACAATCATTCAGGCTCCCTATGAAAAGCTCAAAATGTCTTCAGATGATGGAATCAGGATGCTTTATTTAGACTTCGGAGGAAAGGACGGAGAGATTGTAAGTGTGCTCAGCACCAATACGGGTACTGATTCACTTGGTTATCATTTACAGTCTTTGGGGAAGCTATGTGGTACAGTAATAGAAAAATGGACTTGGAGTTAGGAAGTCTGGAGGTCAAATTCTTCCTCAGATATTATCTAGCTGTATGACCCTGGGCAAGTCACTTAATCACGGTTAGCCTGTTTTCTCACTTGTAAAATGGGAATAATAATAGCACCTACCTCCTAGGATTGTTGTGAGGCTAACGAGATAGTATGTGTGAAGCTCTTTGCAAACCTTAAAACCCTATATAAATGCTCGGTATTTATTGGAAATCTATGAGAGGGGGAGGAGAGTCCCTTCTGGTTATGTTACTGTAACTATCTATGTTTAGGGGCACATATCTGTCTTTCACTTTGGTTGAGAGGCTTTAGAAAAAATTTGTGATGGGGTCAGTGAGGTGGTGCAATGAATAGAGCACCGGCCCTAGAGTCAGGAGGACCTGAGTTCAAATACAGCCTCAGACACTTAACACTTACTAGCTGTGTGACCTTGGGCAAGTCACTTAATCCCAATTGTCCCTCCAAAAAAAAAGAAACAAAAAAAAAATTTGAGGCAAATGGAAGAACTCCTTACAAAATTAGAGCAAGTTTTGACTAAATATGACCTCTAAGCTTTGTGGTTGGGATGTGGGCCAAAGTAGGTGGAAATCTGAGCAAATTAGTGAATTAAGGTCATATTTATTTTTGTTTTAGCAGCTAAAGATAACCCATTTGTTTAAACAGAGTCCCCAGTTTCTTTCAGTTGTAGTTTTAGTGGAAAAGGGGCTGGAGATAGCAACTAAATTTGTCAAAACATCCCACTCCCCACCCCCCTGACCCAATTCAGTGTCGTGCTGTTCTCCATCTCAGCCAGGTCACATTTGGAGTTTTGAGTTGGGTTCTGGCTACCACTGTTTAGGAAGGATATTGGTAACTTAGATACCAACCCTTGGAGGAGGGCAATCATTATGGAGAAGGGCCTTAAATTTTTACCATATGAGGACTGCCTAAAATAACTGGGGATGTGCAGCCAGCACTTGGTAGAGTCAATAGCTTTCTTCTATGGCTGTGCCATAGAAAGGGGCATTAAATTTGCTTGGCCCCAGAAAGCAGAATCAGGAAAAAATGGAAATTGTATAAAGCAAATTTAGACTTGACATTGAAAAACAAAATTCTTAACAATCCGACCTATCCTAAAGTAGCTGCCTTGGGAGGCAGTGTATTTACTCTCCCCGGAGGTCCTCAGTCTTAGGTTTGATGACCACTTGTAGGGAGTTTTATTAAAATTGCTTTTTGAGTACTCCATATGAAATAGGCTGAAGGAGCTAGAATTGTTTAGCCTGGAGAAGAGAAGACTCGGGGAAATAATAACTGTTTTCAAGTATTTGAAAGGCTATTATTTGGAAAATAGACTAGACCTGTTCTGTTTGTTCCCAGAGGGCAAAACCAAGATCAGCAATGGGGAGAAGAGGAGAGTTACTGAGAGGGACTTTTTAGAACCGTAAGTCCACTAGAGTTAGAGCTTGAAGGGGTCTTATAGGCCATCAAGCCCAACCTCTTCATTTTGCTAATGGGATACTGAGGCACTGAGAAGTTAAGTTGCTTAAAGTCACACAGCTAATAAGAATCTGGTGAGATTTAAACCCAAGTTTTCTTGAATCCAAAAAACATCCGAGCACTGAAATTCTGTTCTTAATAATGTACAATTAAGAACTGAAATCAACATGGAATCCTCAGATAACATGAAAGCAAATAATTTCAACATGGCACCTGACTCTGCCTAGGATAATTCTTCTTCATCCCTTGGTCCTCCTGTGCTGTCTTAGCATTTGTAGGGACCACGTGGAGCTTTCTTTTTGTATTTCAAAAAAAATAATGCTGGTAAAAAATGCCATAAATAAACTTAGGAGCTTTTAGTCAAGAAATGATGCCAGATAAAACAGGGATTACCCAGTCTATGGAATACTGTAGGAGGCTATAAGCTGCCATAATGAAGTTGATACTGTCTGATTGCCACATGATCTACATTGAACCTCTCTTCAAAGTTCTGAGCTAGCTATTTTTTCTAGCATCCAATATAACTTCATAGTACTTTATTGGATTGCCTTTTATCTTTATCTCTTTATTTCCTTCTCTTTCCCTTTCTTTTTCTTTCTTCCTTCCTTTTTCTTTCTTCCTTCCTTCTTTTCTTCCTTTTTCTTTCTTCCTTTCCTTCTTCCTTCCTTCCTTCCTTCCTTCCTCCCTTCCTTCCTCCCTCCCTTCTTTCTTTCCTTCCTTCCTTCCTTCCCTCCTTCTTTCCTTCCTTCCTTCCTTCCTTCCTTCCTTCCTTCCTTCCTTCCTTCCTTCCTTCCTTTTCTTGCCCTCCTAGAGTTTATAGTCTAGTTAAAGAGGTAATGAATCCACAGGCACCAATGGGAGAAAGTAATGATTAGTGTTATATACAGCTACTATAGACATTCAGGAAGGGGCTTTATTTATTAGGCTATGGGCATAGAGTTATACTACTATACATTATACCAGTAACCTCAGATGTTGGTTTGTTTTATTGAACTGCTTCTTTTTTCTTCTTTTCTATTCTTTGCTACAAGGGAAATTTCACTGTATGGGATTGGGATACACTCACAAATTTTGATGATGTAAAAATTTACCAAAAAAATCAGATGTTTTGAAAAAGATAACTTATCTAACTATAATCATTTTCAGGCCCCTTGCAGTGAAAAATCAATTATTTTATAACAATTATCAACTTAAAATTTCTCTCTCGTTTTATTTCAGCAATTGGACCTTCACTCCTGCCCCAAACCTATTGTTTTCATCATTCATTCCTTCCTGTCAGCTAAGATTACAAGGCTTGGGTTGGTGGCATGAATGGAGGAGTAATGGTTTCCACAGGAAGTACCACCATGCTTACTGGAAGTATGATCCACCAATCCATGTTAGGTGCTAGCCAGCCACCAGCAGTGCCCCAGGGGGAGCAGAGGACATTGGTTGTCAGGTCTAGCCAGTCCCAGTTACTCTCTGAGGCATTGCTTTCAGTTTAATCAAACACAAAGGAGCTACGTTAAGAAAAAAAGCATCACCTGGAATTTCAGAACCAGTTTCTTTGGTTAAGGAAAAAGTCCTCATCAGGGGCAATAAACAACTTGTAAATACTGACAAAAGGGGCTTTTAAAAGTTCAATGATTTGAAATGATTTAAAATATACTGTACAATAAAAATTAGCTTATTACTGTGTGTTCACACTTCAGAATCATTGTTGTACCTATTTTCACGAAACTTGTTTATTGGTAACGAGCAAGGAAGGGCTAAGTAGGTGAAGAATGGACATTTATCACCCTCCCATCCCCCTCCAAAAAAAGGCAATGATGTAGGATTAGAATTAGACTATTTCCAGCTGCTAAATAAATATCATTTCTTTGAGGGTAAAAAACAATTTTTTTTTCACATAGAATCTGGTCCTTCATAAGTTCACAGATGCATAGATTTAAGGAAAGGACTTTACAGATCATCTAAGTCAACTCTCTCATTTACAAATGACATAACTGAGGCCAAGAAAGGGAAAAGTGACTTCCATAGGAAGTGGCAGAGTTGGGAATCTTCTATCCTGACTCTGAATCCAACCTCCTTCCATTATCCTAAAATTTGGTATAGCTATGATATTCTTTTTTGATGGATTATATTTCCAATGTGAGAGAATGATTCTGAAGTGTTCTCCATTAATGAATGTTGAGCAAAAAAAAAAATTCAATAGAAATCAGTCTACTGATTAGAGTTGGAAACCGCATAGGTTACTTAGTGCTTGAGGGAAGATGATTAATCTTGGGACTCCAATGTGAATACCAAGGTCTGTTCTCTGAGAGCAAACCCAATGAGGAGGAAGCTGGCAGCAGGTGTTGACTATAAGCTTTCTAGGTTAGAGAACAACTCACAAATCCCTCTCTCTTATTTTTTTTAAGATCTACCTTTAACATGTAAAAAGGAAAGAACAAATCCTACCAGGCCATATGAATTTTTTGTCCCCTGTTCAGTTTTGTTGCTGTCTGTGTTGAAGATGGAATTGATTACTTCTTTACATGCCATGGTGACTGGGAAGAACAGGCCTGGTCACCTTTTAGGATGTGCTTCAAGTTATCCCCAAACCAGAGTCTATTCAGAGTTTTGGGTTCCTTTAGAATCATGGAGATAGCAACTAGTGGCTTGGTTTTATTCCATCAAATAATCAGGGACAAATGAAGCTATTAAAACCTAACTTCACTGAAACAAAATCTCAGCGTTTTAAGTTTATATCAACTCCATCCAACATTTAAACTAGATTCTTCTCCCTGTGGCTTGTTTAGACAAGCTTTCTGAATTGGAGCTCTGATTTTCAGAATCACAGGGTTTTTTGCACATATCTATGCAAAGAATTTAAGAGGTAAATTTGAAAATTGGCCCACCTGCTCTCAAATCTCTCTGCTGCCAGGTATATGAAATGAAATGATGTGCAAAGCCTTATGGGGGTGGATGGGGTGGGAAGATTGATTTTTCTTAAGTGTGCTTATAAATTTGGATCTTTATTTCTATAAAACTAAAGATTAAAATGCGAGCTTATGTACTGTAGGAAATGCTTGACAAATTTGTAAGTTGCACTGCATTATATCCTTACACATCTGAAAAGCACTGGAATGTTGTTCCATAAGAGAATTTTACTTGTGCATTATAAATAACTTCTTAGGAAACATGCTAGTGCCAAGAGCTGAAATCACCACAGTACATAATCCAAGGTGCTCAGTACATGAAGAATGAGTGACTTACTCAGAATTAATGTGCAACAATCCTATTATATATTTATAGAAAAATTTAAATGATGGTAATTGCAAATATTCTTTCTTCATCACTTACCAGGTTTTGGAATGATTCATATCTGGGTGGGGTCAACAGAATGATACTACCTTCTCTGCATTTATAAAAGTTTAATTAAAATATTTATATTTTAGAAGAAATATATTTGAATAAAATTATTGGATTTTTCTGAAGCAAACTAAAATGTGTCATTAGCAAGTAACTTAGCTTTTATTAAGAGAATTGTGTGTATGAGTCATTTATTCCTCCACAGGAATGCTTGTGGTCAGGGGAGTGGCTAAAATGGACCGGCTGTGTGTGTGTGTGTGTGTGTGTGTGTGTGTGTGTGTGTGTGTATGTGTATAAAGAGGTAGACAGACAGACAGATAGATAGATAGATAGATAGATAGATAGATAGATAGATAGAGATGGGAGTTGCCCCAACACAGATGAAATCATAGATTCAGACCAAAAGAATAAAGCCTGTCATGAAAATTACTACAATATATTTCATTAAAAAAGGAATGTATAGAGATATGTGTTTATGTATGCATATATGCGTGTATATAGATAGAAATAGATATCTACCTAGATAGGTAAATATTTCTATCTATATAGTGAGAGCATTATAGATAAAGAAATATAGATCTATCTCTAGTTAGACATAGACAGGTATAGATATAGAGGTAGATAACTATATCTATACAGATATTTAGGTAGACATCTATCTTTACATATATGTTTTCCTTTTTGAATGAAATACATTGTAATAATTTTGATGACAGGCTCTTTTTGGTTTGTACTTTTGATTTCATCTATATTGGGGGATCTCTCAATATGGAAGCTCCCTCCATGGTGCGATGGGAAAAATGTTGGATTTGAAGTCAGAGGAGATGAGTTCAAGTGCTCCCTCTGCTATTTCCTGCCTGTGTGACTTTGGGAAAATACTTAACTTCTTGAGTTTCCTTACCTATAAAATTATGGGGTTGGATTAGATGACCTCAACGGTCCCTTCCAAGTCTAAATCTATATTCCCACAATCCATTCATGGGGCCAAGGCTATAACTTAAAGGCTGAAAGAGTCTTGCACACTGGGACATTGAAGTGAATTGTCTATTGTTACCTAACTAGTATGTTTCAGAGTAGTGACTTGAATTTCAGGGCTACTCTTGCTCTGTACATTACATCAGGCTGCCTCTCTTGGTAGGCTTTAAGCTGACTTTAATGAGAAAGATTGAAAGGGATTGATTCTGGTCAGCCAGTGAAACCACTAGTTTTGTTTTGTTTTGTTTCTTTTTTGCCAAATTATCTTAACCAGGTTTCATTTTGTCAGATCGGCAGCATTTCTTGTCCATTTTAATCAATGAATTAGCTGCATTTGCAAGCCATATTTTTATTGTTGTTGTTATATAACAGGTTGAGGCTGGTAAAAGTATAGAGAAATATTATTACCACCACTTCATAGAAAACTGGCCCATTAGGAATATAATATGGCCAGGTGGGTGAAAAATCATATTGTGCCCCTCCAAGGGAAAGGAAATGTTGAACAGGGGCTGTAACAGAAATGGCAGAATGAAATAAAATGATCCACCCTTCAGAAGGAATGTGGGAGACATATAGACCTTGAAGGCTTTGGACTGTGGTCCTCTTTGAAGAATCAGAGTGGCACCAAAACTGGCTTCCATGTAGTCAGAGACTTGTTTATTCTGCTTAATTCATATCAGTTCAAGTAACTTAAAATGGCCTTAAAATAATTCTTCTGAACTTGGATAGGACCCATCTGGTCTTTGGCTTCTGCATATATCTACTGTAACCTCTAGAGGTGACCAGAAGACAGGAAGGAAGGTGACCTTGTGAATGTATCACAACAAAAAAAAATAATTATGCCTATATGAATAGTATCATTAACATATTTTTCTAATGAACTTAGTTGAATTAAATACTCATTATCCAATTTCTAGCCATGTAGCACACAATGCAAAGTTGACAACAATGGAGTGACAGGTTTTTCAACAGTTTCAGAAGAAAGGCAGAGAGCTGAATGGGTTTGAAGATTGCTCAATTATTTTTATCCTACAGGATAATTCATTGCCTGGCATCAGGAGGACCTTAGAAGTAAAGTGGAAAATACAAAGGATTTCCATCTCCAACAGCTTTTCCATAAAATCTCTTAAATCTTACAGGAGTAATCCTATTACAAAGAACTGAGAGAATGTTAAAAATTAACTTTTTGTGATCATGAAATTTTGTTGAATTTAATGCTCCTTCAAAGCAAGGTAGCAAATATTTTTCTTATGTTGGCATTTTATTGTAATGGTATTTCTTGTCATGGAATTTAACCTGTACACCAAACTCCAAAGGTCTGTCCTGATTCTCTTTTGTACTAAAATTTGGTTAGGACTAAATATGGCTCAAAATAGGTGATCCATAGAGTAGGGTTTAGGATTGACGTGAGAGCTGTCTTCAAGTATTCAAAGGGCTGTCATGGGGAACTAGACTGCTTCCCCTAAGCCCTAATGAACAGAATTAGAAACAAATGTTAGGTCAAAAGAGCTCAAGTTCCCCAAATAGAATGGACCACCTGGAGGACATGGGGCAGGGTGGATTGAGGAGTGAATGTTGCAAAGGGGATTCCCATTCAGGAACAGGTTGGGAGGTTGGACCTATGAGATCTCTTCCAATTTTGACTTTCTATGATTAGAGCAAAATATTCAGATTTTTATTGCAATAGGATTTGACCTTAAAAAGGTAAAAAGAACCCTTTAAGAGCTTAGCTAGCTCAACTCACCTGATACAAGTTTTGCCTCTTCAACAGCATTGACAAATGGTCTTCTAGCTTTTCCTGGAATACCTCCAGTGATGGTGAGTTCACTACCTCTTAAGCCAGCTTGGGTTATTTTGTTTTAAGGGTTCTTTTTTTCTGACCTTTATTCTACTTCTTCCTTGAAATTTTTATCACTTTAGGGAGTTCAAGGTACAGAATTTACTCTACCAATAGGGATTGACCCCTTCTCTGCAATTTATAATTAATTATCTGGGACACTGAGAGTTTAAGTGACTAGCTCTGTGTACCACAATCAGTACGTATCAGGGGTAGGATAAGGCTAGATTTCTCCTCTATATCACCTTGACTTTTCAATTATTCTAATAGTGAGCCAATCTTCCTGTAACATTCTCCTATTCCTAATCATTGTTTCTAGTTAGGCTCCTTGAAGCTACACAAAATAAGCAAAAAGCTCTCTTCCAAATGACAGCTTTTCATACACTTGGATACAGTTATCATCTCCCCCCAGTTAATCTTCTCCAAGCCAAATCCTCAGTGGTCCTTGAATCCTTGTTCCCAACAAAAGGGGCGGGGAGAAGAGCCACCTTGTAGCTTTGTGTGATAGGATTCCTAAACCTTTCACCATCCTAGTCACCTAAGCAGTAAAATTTGGGGATGAAAAAGTTGGCAAGAAAGGGAATGGAATAGAGCTGCTCCCCACACACACACACACACACACACACACTACACAAACTCAGATCAATCTTCTAACAAGATCAGAAGGTTATTTTACTTAAAGGTTTTTCTTTATACTCAATATTCAAATGGTTCTTTGATCTCATCCATGTGTAGTTCATCCAACAATTACCACTCATTCTTGCTTGCTCATCTTATGGGCCTCTTTGTCCATTCCCTTCCATTAAGTTCTATGCAGAGGGTGCATCTAACATGGTGGGTGCCTTTCTTGCCTTCTCTGGACATCCTGAGGAATACCAATAGAGCATTCAGGCCATCCTTTGAGTGGTCCTTTGTGACAGATCTTTTTTATTCACACATTCCCTATTAAATTGTGAGCTCCGTGAGGGCAAGGATTGTCTTTTCTTTTTTTCTTTTCGTATCCCCAGGGCTTAGCAAAGTGCCTAGCACATAGTAGGTGCCTAATAAATGATCGCTGATTGATTGATGGAATCCTTTTCTCAGTTTATCCTTCATAATTCCATTTGTCATGTGATACCGCCTACTCACACCCACTATATGCCTTTTGACTGACCTCCATAAACACTCAAAAATTTTATGAGGAAAATAAAATTATAAGAGACCTTCTCATTGTGTGTGTTTTTTTTTCTTAAAGGATAACGAATCTCAGAAGGATTCTTTATTCTAAGTATTTATAATTTTTTAAATTATGCGAGGAATTTTTTCATGGTTGTTCCCTTCATACTTTGTATTTGTAAGTGTTTATAAGGTTTGAGATGACAATGAGTATCTCACACAAAGGGTCAAATCAGAGCTGAGTGTCAACATTACATCCAGGATTGCTGTTCTTGAAACAAAAGCATTTTCTGTCTTGGTGGATAAAGTATTCAAGAGCACTTGATATGTAAACTAGTCTTGTGATGGTAAATGAAACATTGCCTTGTTCATAACAAATAGTATTTTATTGCAGGCAAATCTTGTTTGTTTCTAAAACTTACTTCATAATAGTCTACACGATAAAACTCTTTGAACATGAACCCCCAAATCAATTATCAGGTCACCTATGGTGCTTTAAATCAAATGAAATTTGATTTCCCTTAGGAAGTACACCCGTACAGCTTGTTAAACTGATTAAGTCATGTTACAAGGTGGGCATGCAATCAATTTGGTATCATTTTAATAGGAAAGCAGCAGGAGCAACTAACTTGTCCCCTTTATTCTTTAGTCATTTATCCTTGGACACACAAGACACCTTTCTAGAACAGAAGAGCTCAGGGCTCCTCACAGAGGAAAAAAAAAAAAACACTCATTCCCAGACAACCAAAATGATAAAGAAATTGCAAAGTAGAAAGAAAAAGGTTAAAAGGGAGGGAGCAAATCACAAGGTCAGAAAGCAATGGGGCTCATTGCAAGGTACCCAACTCAACTGTCAATAGTAAAGGGAAGATGGGGATGGGGGTGGGTGGGGAACAGTCTGATCTCCTTAAGTTCACCTCTTCCTCTCTTCTTATCCCAAAGTTTTTCAGGTCTTGGCTAGTTCAGGGCCTCAGAACGTAAAATGAAGCTTTATTCTTCTCAAGAAACAACATTTCCTTTATTTTGAACAATTTAGATCATAACACTTTGGATCAATCAAACAGATTTTCCCCTCCAAAGATATAAAGACCAAATCTGATGTAAAATTTTCAATACGACATTCACTCATTATTTCAAACCCCAATGAATTGGAATTGGGGGCAATTCAGTTCTTGGTACACTCATAATCAGAGGATGTCTGATTAGATTGGAAGTGAGCTTAAATATCACCTAGTTTAACCTCAACATTTTATAGAGGAAGAAACTGAAGTTCAGAGAAGGTCACAAGACTAGAAAGGGGTAGTCACAATTTAATTCCAGGCCTCCTGCACAAGGCTCTTATACACCTGACTTTCTCCTCACATCAGATTTACACAAATTTCTCAATAATAAAAAATAAATATATATTTTTAAGATGTCTTACTTAGTAGTTGGGTTCAAGTCCAAAGTTTTTTCAAACCAGGAGCTCAAGAAATTAATGATCTGTTCAATGTGCTTTGAACTGGTAGGTGAGCAATCAATTTTTAGATGTGAAAGGACTTTAGTATTTATGGCATGTTATGTGTTAATGAAGGCCTATTGTGAAATGCAATTTTTTCATTAACTTTCCTTATCTGATCTAATATTACCCATTTATAACTTAATTGATTATTAAATTTATAGATGAAATGCATTTCTTTTTATGTATAGAAACATATGCATATAACACATATATACGTACATATGTACATATATACACATACACAGAGGACTTAGACGTAGATTGGACCTTAGGAATCAATTAGTTAAGTGTGTTCATTTTACAGAGGAGGAAACAGAGGCCAAAAGAGCTTATATAAAATGCCTTCAATAATAATTGAGCTGCTAAGTAGGAAGCCTGGATTTAGATCCCTTGTTTGTTTGTGTGTTCCATTATTATCATTCATTCTTCCTCTCTAACTCAGACTTTTCCCTAAGACTAGCTAGCTGTCCCTGTCTTACATTCTAAGTAATAACAGATTTTACTATAATCACCCTTGAAATTTGGGGACAATACTAACAGCCACAGGAGCTTACAAGAACGCCTCCCTTCTTTACCTCATTTAGGGCTCTAGCATTGTGGAGGTAGATTTAACCAAAAACTACCATTCTGCAAGTCTTTTCTTGCTTATGCAAACAGGGCATACATACCAACTTCCATCCCATTGGCAAGATGGAGGAGTTGTGACAGAGTTTTGAACTCTACATCTACACAACTTCTTTCCTAGACATACTGAGAGGAGAGAAATTACTCAACACTGGTAGCATAGACAGCACCCTTGACACACAGCCTTTGATGCCCATATTGCTACTGCTTTGGCCAGGCCCATCACAGTGGGAGTGAGAAAGATGAAATTAGGTTCTTTTATCATGGCAATTATGCCAAAGGATGGGAAAAGAATATTGTGAACAAATAATACAAAGGCAGGCTGTGTGACTGACTTTTAAATCTAAGAAACATGCATGCATAGTTTGCATAAAATTTGCATGCTTCTGCATAAATTGTGCACCAAGTGTACTCTGAAGCTTTTGAACTCAATAAAATCATTTTGCTGACTTTAAAGAGGTCCCTTCCTAATTTCATCTCTTACCTCCCCATTCTCTTACTTTAATCCCCCCATTTTCCCAAAAGACCCAAAGGGAAGGGTAGAGACCTGAATATAATTTGGTGCATACTATTTAATTTCAAGAATCAGTTTACAAAATCAGTTTAAAAAGAATTCATTTTCAATGCAGGGCTGTTATCAGAAAGCTGCAATGTCACCTTATGACCACCAGAGGGTAGACCGTAGATAGACATGGAAAGTTCTAAGGAACTTTTGCAAAGCCATTTGGTCTACTTTTTTATTCTGAAATCTCCCTTTCCGGGGTTCTCCTCTTTGTATTTCTCATGATGGGAACCAGCCTGGACTTTCTGGGAGGTCCGAGGTGAACTGAAGTGAAGTCACTTCGTTCTAGAGGTTCATCATAACAAATAACACAGTTCCGAATCTCCACATGACAAAAAAGGCTCTGTACAACAAAACCCTATTCAGAAACCATCTTTTTCAGGCAATATGAGAAAATCCCATAAGATCAAAGACTATGGCTAGCTCCCAAGGATTTATGGCATTCTTAGGTTGTGACTTTTATGTGCAGAGACAAGGCTTTCAAATCCTCATTTTTCCCCTGTAATGAGAGGGAAGGCTATAAATATACCCTCAGGTACTATCACAGGATCATAGATTTCGGGCTGAAAGGGACCTCAGAAACCATCTAGTCCAACCTTCTTTGTACACATAAGTTAACTGAGGCTCAGGGAAGATAAAAAACTTCTTCAAGGTCACAAAGGTAGTAAGCATCAGAAGCAAGATTTGAACTCTGGACCTCTGACTCCAGATTCATGACTTTCTCCACTGTAACAAACTGCCTCATGCTAGATAGGAGTTTTTATCACTCCTCATAGAAATCAGGCACTAACTCTTACAAAGCTCACAGACAAGGGATTAAGCTGTTACTGTGTTCTGTTAATATTCCATTTAATTAAAAGCAGTTCCAAAAGCAAAAGAATGAATAAAAATCTTGGGATACTAGGATTTTTAATTCCTCCCAGGCTCTCGATGTATTGATTTTTAATACTGATTGTCAAAGAATCCAATGAGTAACTCTTTTTTACACTAAGGAATACCTCCTTAAACACTCAAAAAAATCCATGGAGTCAGGAAATAAACTAAACTCTGTGTGTCAAAAACAATGATCAGCAGTCTTGAAATAGTAAAAAAAAAAAAAAATGGGCTTATACTCTGCAAAAACTAGCAGGCAGAATGAGAAACCATCAGAAGGAATTGGGTGGGACTTAGGTTATTAAAGCAACACAACAGTCTTATTAAATTTTAAGTCAGCAAAGTAAAAAGAAATCTAATGAATGCACAGTCATGCTTCTGGAAGTTGAATTCTTGAGTACATCAAGCACATCCAAGATGTGACTGATTCATGATCTGCCTCCATGACATCTTCAGCCATTGATACAACTATTTCATTTTGATCTCCCATATAATTATAGAATGTCAGGTTTAGACCCTACAACACCTAATCCAACCATTAAATTTTAACAGAAGAGGAAACTGAGGACGATGGAGGGAAAGTGACATGCCCAAGGTCAAACCATTGGCAAATGGTGGAGCCAAGACTCAAACCAGAGTCAAAGGATTCTGTTCACTATATTGTTTCCTCTTCCATGCCACAGAGATACAGTGCTGCCTCATTTTACACAAAGTTGGGAGCAAATTGAATTTTTGTCAGTTTAATTTCTCAAATAACCTTGGGGAATTCATTACTCAGAGGAAGCCTGTGGAGTGGATTTTTTTTTTTTTTTTTGCAAAGAAGCCTTTTATAATATGTCAAATTAGTCCTCAATTGTCTATTTTGTCCAAAACGTTTTGCAGCAATCTCTTCCCCTGGGTTTGCTAGAAGAGGGGCACACCTGTGTCCTAAAAGATTTGTGTTTAAAGAAAACAACCGAAGTCATTATAAGCATGCTGGCTCCAATATTTAGACTCATTTACAAGTGGACTATGAGCAAATGACTTCCTGGATCACAGCCGCCCCAATCAATCTCTAGCTAAAAGCTTTCCCTGGGACAGGGTCAGCCAGGAAAGGTTAGCTGCAGAGTGATTAACAGGGAAACACCACCTCTCTACCCCCATCTTTAAAACAAGATAGAGGCCTGCACATTTGTTAATTAGGAGTAAATTGGTTTTATTTTTAACCCTTCCCAAATGAACTTCCTCCAATAAAGGCAGTCAATACTGAGACAGCTTAATGAAGACAGCCTTCAGCGCCAGTCCCGACCTCTGAGAATACAGCTTTTCAAATATCTGTTTCTAGTACCTCAGCTTAATTAGAAGGGAGTGTTGAGGATAAATTGGCCTCCCCTCATCTGAACTGCCACTTTTCCCTGCACAACAGAAATAGAGCTATTAAAGGTGGGTCTGCAGGTACATTCTCTTCCCCTTGTTCTCATTTGTACCCTTTCCACCCACAAAATGTCAAATATCATTTTAAAAAGGGAGACCCTTTAGTTCTCTGTCACCACCACTTTATTCTGGTTTCCAGATCTTTCCATTTGTGCTTCTTTCTGGTTAACAGTTCCCTGCCTCATTCTAGGAAATGCTGGACTATACTTGATTGGGGTCTCTCCTTGTCCTTCTCCTCTCTAAAGGAAGGTAAATTTTGATGGCCAGAAGCTTCCCACTTAACTTGGGGTTTACTGGCTAGATTCCTTCTTTCCTTCCTTCCCTCCCTCCCTCTTTCTCTCTCTCTCCCTCTTGTCTCTGTCTCTTTCTCTTCTTAAACCCAGTTCACTTTGAAGCTCATAGATTGAATCATAACAGGTCCCTGCCCAAGCTTCACTTAATGGCTGTATTTTGGGCCCTCTTTGGCTTAGAGTCAATGTCAATGGTAACTACTTCTCTTTTGAACAGCAAGCCTGAGGGTCTTCCCCTCCCAGCTTAATTTTTTTTCTTTTTTTCTAATTAAAGGGACATCCCTTGACTCACTTCTTAAAGCGGCCTATTCGTTGCACAGCCATTACCTCACTATGAGTACCTGAAAAGGTGGTAGCCTAAAAGGGCCAGCATCTCCCACTGCATCCTGAGTCACCTCCAGTCATCCTGATGAATATCTGGCTACTGTACCCAGATGACTCTGGAGGAGAAAGTGAGGCTGGTGACTTTGCACAGCCCTCCCTCACTGAAATCAAAGTCAACTGCAAGTCATGTCATCTTTCCTTGATGCCATGGTCTTCTTTAAAAATGAAGGACAAACACAACCTAGACTAACTATACTTGACATTAAATTAAGTTCCCAGCTGCAGGACCCTGGACAAGTACCTGTCCCTGGACTTAGGTTTCCTTCTGTCTATTAAAACAGGTATTTGATCTCTAAAGATCAGGCCATACTGTCTCATCCTCAGTCTGTGAGTGATAAAAGCTCTAGGAAGGCTCAAGATTCCTTTTCTCTAAGGAGTTAGCTATATATGGAACAAAGCCCTGATGTGGGCTTTGGGAGGGAGGCTTCAGCAGTGAGACAAAATTTCAAGAAGATAGTGGCTGCTATTCTTAACCTAGTGTTTAGGAGAACTGCCATGTACCCCATGAATCACTGAAGTGTTTACTATTCAGACAAAAAGCCCAGGGACCAAAACTGACTATTGGATTTCTCAATTAACAGGAAATTAAAAAAAAAAAGTTCTGGATTCCACTTAGCATGTGGAGCTAGAAATCAACTTAGACAATCTAGTCCAATTCTCTCATTTTAGAAATGAGAAAACTAAGGTGCAGATTAGTAACTTGCCCAAGGTCACATGGGAAATAAAGTAGGATCATAGATTTGGAACTGGAAGAGACTTGTCCAACACTTCATTTTACAGCTGATGAAAATGAGGCCCAGACTAATTAAGTGACTTGTCCAAGGTCACACAAGAAACAAAACAGGATCACAGATTTAGAGCTGGAATTGACTGTGGAGGTTAGCTTGTCCAGTACCTTATTTTACAGACAAGGAAACTGAGGCTCAGATTAAGTGACTTGTCCAAGGTCACAGAATAAACAAAACAGGATTGCAGATTTAGAGCTGGAACTGACTATGGAGGTTAGCTTGCCCAGTACTTTATTTTACAGATGAGGAAACTGAGGCTCAGATTAAGTGACTTGTCCAAGGTCACAGTGAAATTTGAATCCAACTCCTATGACTCCAAATTCATATACCATACCAAATTCATATACCATCATGCCTCAGCAGGGAGAGTGTTCTCCCCCAGATCCAAATCAAGTGATACAGTTCTGGAGAAAAATTATAATAAGGTATTGCTGATTTATTTAAAGTAAACACATTTTTAGGGTTTTCCTTAGTGTCAATACAAATTCAGCCTAATCTCTTATACCTTCAACATATATATGAGTGTGTGTGTGTGTGTGTGTGTGTGTGTGTGTGTGTGTGTGTATATATATATGTATATATATAATATAAAATCTATATTTCTCAGCACATTAATTCATTTTTATGATGACGACTCAGAAGTACAATACTAACCTTGGTTATCTAAAAAAGAAAAAAAGAGTTCATTATCTTAACTATGCTAGCCCTACCAAGGCAGAAAGAGATTGATCTCTTAGAACATTTTTAGGAAAAAAGTGAAAAAACAGAGTTTGCCAAAACATTCTATTAACCCCCAGACCCCCAATCCTATGATTCACTCACTGCTTACTGAAGTTTTACTGTAGTACTTTAATTAACCATGCTTCTGGGAATTAAGTTCCTAATAAAATCAATCTGGGCATGAAAAGAGTAAACTCTGGGTGTATAAAAACAAAGTAGTATTTTGTCAGGGTTAGCCTCTTGTGGGTTGGCTAGGACCCTAGGCTCAGCTAAGGGCAGGGTCACATCTCTGATGCTCACACAAAACATCTGTCAGGAAGTGAAAGGTGTTAACTCTAGTTACAGGCAGCGTCTTGAAGAAAGCAGAGACCAGAAATACCAGAGTCAACTTTTTCCAGAGATTGTTAAATTACCAGATACATATGCTAATAAAATTCTCCTTTATGAGGAATCTTGGAATGAATGGATGAAAAGCCAACATTTAAGAGAGGATTTCTTTTGACTGTCAACCTATGCTTTTCAAGGGAGAAAATCTTTGTCAGAGAACATTTTTTCTATTATCTCTTCCCCTCAAAATGAAGGTTTTTGACAACAGTGTCATTGAAACATGCCTTCTAATAGAGAGGTATTATTATAGTTGGTATTTCTGACCATATCAAGGAAATGGTTTCAGCTTTTACCATTGTCTAAAACTGGTAGGTGCACTTTTGTCAAGTTAAAAAAGAATGTGCAGATATAATTTTAACTCATTCTGTCCTTTGTGCCCAAACATACACACAATGAATCTATAATTCAAGCATCCACCTCCTAAGCCTGCTTTGAGCCTTTGAAGTCAGGGAAAGGAAGGACTCTTTAGTGCTAAAATGAGAAGCTAGAGTCAAAGGGGATAGGAAAGCAAGCACCAGAAAATTCCTCCAAATTTGGACTCTCACCTTACCATCTTCTATCCAGGGTAGGAGCCTCAAGCTCTCTACTGCCTTGTGCTAGGTTTAGTCTAAAAGGATTAGCTGACCATCCACCAACTTCCTCTTCAGGACCAGCACTGCCAGAGAATTCATGTTTAATCTTTCTCCGACCCAATGTTCAGTTCACCTCCCAGCTGCTCCAAGTTGTTAGGTCACCAATTGTCACATATGGCACTGAGGGGATTCCTTTCAGGTATAGGTAGGACTATCTGGATCTCCTAAATTCTGTGACAAAAACACGAATGGGGACACCTAGCTCTCATTTTCTTTAGCTTAAGCTAAAGTTGCAATTTTAAGCTTCTTCCTCTACAAAGAAAGGGTGGGGTGGTGATCCCATTATTTAAGTCACAAGTATAAAAGAGACAACTTTTCCCAGAGATTGCTAAGTCATCATATACATATGCTAATAAAATTCTCCATATGGAGGAATCTTATTAGAATAAATGGTTGAAAAGGCAAAATCTAAGTATCTACCATGCACTAGGTACTAGGAACATAAACACAAAAACGAGACCGTTCTTCCCTTCAAAGGTTTTACATTCCAATTGGGAAGACACCACCTATAGCAAAATGGAGGGCAAGGAATGAAGTTCTGGCTTGGAGAGGCACAAGGTTGATGGATAAATGGAGCTGAGAGGCAGTCATGACCTTTATGATGATAATATTTACTTGACTACTGTCCCTGGAGTAAGAGGTAGAAGGGAGCAGAGACTGAAGTTGGCATGGAGAAGATGTGAAGTATGGTCTGGGCCAGCAAGATTAGTAGTTTAGGTGAATTTGAACTTTCACACTCAGCAATCAGGACAGCCCCAATGCAGAGTCCCAGGGCTGAGTAGATTAGCTTCCCAGAGAGGGAGCCCCAGTAGAAAACTGCCTCTTAGATATTTTGCATTTTAAACTCCACAAATGTAAAATAACTCATCGTTTTCCCCAAACTCATACCTTTTAACCTATTTTTTTTTGTCTAGGGCACATGAGATGTCTTCCAGTCCAGTTTGTAACTGAGGTGCCATTTTCAACTATTCGATCTTACCCACTTTCTTCCCTCCCTCCCTTGAAATTAAAGGATTGCTAATGGCCCCACTTAGGCAAGCTACAAAGTTTGAAAGATTACTTGTGGGATAAATTTATTTCAGCTGTTGCTTCTTTTCATAGCTTTCCCCTCTTCCCCCAACTTATAACCTTACTACTTCCAGGTCACCAAAAATGAGGTGAGGCAGTATTTGTTGGAATAAAATGTACAAAAGAGCTCTGGGAACACCATCTAGTTTTAAATGTTAGGACATTTATCTTTGGGGGCTGAGATGGAGGAAGGCCAAGTAACAAAACTGTACCCAGAGGTCTGTAACTTAAGTTGGTCAAATGATATAAAGATTCTACCCCCAAAATGGAAAATAAAATTGTTTTGTTTATTGTACTTTTAAAATAACTGTAAATAATAACTATACAAACATAAAATATTTACTCTTGTTACTTAAAATACAGAAAAACAGTATAAATATATATATAATTTTAAAAGTATACAGCTAATATCCCTAAATCTGCAGTGATTAAAGGAAGTCAATAAAATAAAAATAATCTTCTTAAATTGAATAAATTTTTAAGCCAAGTCTGAAACTTAGGATTTAAGTGAGATAGAAGAATGTCAAACAACCTTTCATAATAATCTACTCAAACAGAATCAATCTCTTGTTATTTCTTGCTCATCTTCTCTAATACCCATTCAATCACCTGTGGAAAAAGAAAAATTAGATTATTCTTTTAATATGTCAATATGAAACAGAAAGAGAGAATCTAATCTTTGAGAAAATCATGTTGAAAAATTACATTCTATTTTACTGTCCACATTTCAAAAGGGCATATTGGACATTTTACAATAAAGAATACTAGATTTACCTTATCTTAGAAATGCAGCAATACTTGCTATTCTATTGAAGAACCATTGTTATAGAACTTTTACTGCAGAGCATAGTATTGTCCAAGAAAAAAGAAAGTTCCTTTTTTACCTGTCCTCGTGTGTTTCAGAGAGCTCATTTCAAAAGAAGCAAAGCCAGATGGAGAACAGAATATCAACATGGATTGAAAATATTACTTGTACTCTTTAGCCTGGGATTTATACATCTTCAAGCAAACAGCCTCATTAACTGTAGCAACTTCTTAAATGCCATTTTTGAGCAAATGACTTAGGATATAAGTCACAGTCTTCAAAAAGGAATTGCTCTAATAGAATCAAAGGGACACACATCAAAATTCATTCCAAAAGTACTGCCTGAGTCTCTAGTGCATACATGACATTGGACTAGCGTAAAGACTTCAGGGGATTCCAAGACCAGCTAAACACAGGCTTGCCGTACAAGAGTGCCTTTTCCTAAGTGTGGGGACATGGAGAATTAAATTTTTTAAAGTACGCAGTAAACATCCCCAAATATGTAGTAATTAAAGAAAGTCAATAACCTTCTTAAAGGTACATATCTTTGAGTTAAGCTGGAAAGGGACAGTGGAAGGAATGGGGTTTGAATAGCACCTAGTTATTGATTCCCCAGGCATTCACCAGCATTGTGTACCAATCAGGTCTACACTCCTCATTCCCCCATCCCAAGATTGGTCCTGCTTGATCCAGATATGAGCCTTGCCAAGAACTCATCAGCCTTGACAGGCTTCTGTGCCCCCTTCCACCAGCCCAAATGGACTTGACCTATTTTCACCATCCCAGATTGGCCCTTCTTTACTTAATTTCCCTGTGATGAAGCTGCCTGGCTTTACTCTCTGTCTGCTAACTTTGCCAGGTTTCTGCCATCTTTCTTATTTCCTTGTACTGAAGCTTGGAACCCTGAACTTTCCTGAAACCATTAAGACAACCAGACGTTCCAAAATGAAAGACCACTTGCTCTGAATAGGTGGTGTACCTGTTTAGCGTTGCTACTGGCTGTTTTCTTCATTTCTTCAAACAGACCTCTTGAAGTTTTCAGATCCTAAACGTAACATCATAGTGTCAAATAATGCTCACATGAGGTTAATCAGGCTATTATATCTTCTCTTTACAGTAATTAATGAAGGGAGTATCAGAAAACAAGAAAAAGTGTCCAGTCTCATCAACTTATAAATTGGATTACCTGTTACACTTGGGAAGACGACGTTAATCAGTTTCTATTTTAGCACAATTTAGGGACAGACATTTAAAGTGAGAGGTTATTTTTACTGACCCATTTTAACAATCATGCACTTGGGATTTAAACCTGTATCTTTCCTAATTCAGAGTCCCTCAATTATAATGCTGTCTTTTAATTATAGTTTGAATAAAGCAGTCTACAGCAACCATAAAACAATATAAGGCCATCAGACTCTCAGAATTGGTAGGGTTCTCTTAGGGTAATGTTTTGCGCAGACTTGTAGTCCTCTAAAATTTCCTACGAAGCTTTTCTTACAAACTGCTATTCAGTCACTTCTAACTCACACAGTTGATTTTTTTAATCCTAAAATAAAATTCTGCATTTATCTATATTTCATTAAGTCAAATTAATTCCACCGTGTTCCTGGATGGGTGGGCTGATGTACTTCCCCACTGTCCTAACTCACTATCTTACCCCCCCAAATTTTTGCTACTCATCATTCTCCCATATACTTGTTTCTTCCATAAGAATATAAGCTCTTTTAGGGCAAGGACTCTCTTTGCTTTTCTATCTGTATCCTCAGAACTTGGCATACACACTGTCACATAGTAAGCACTTTTATTTTTATTCATTCAAACATTTCATCATTTTGAATTCAGATTCTGACACACAATATATTGGCTATTATGTCTTGTTATTTATTAATCTAAAAACACTATATCCAGTAGAATATATTTTATACCTTGAGTCAAGGGAAAGATTGAGCTTTCCGAGCTTTCAAAAAGGGTCTATAATTATGTGAGCTCTTTGAGAACAGGGATTGTCTTTTGCCTTTCTTTGTATTCCCCGCACTTAGCAAAGGACTTGGCACACAGTAGGCACTTAATAAATGTCACTGACTGCCTAAATAGAAATGACATTGGAAAGAGCATAGGGAGAAATAGAGGAGCCGTGCTGATTTAATTCTTGTTACTCCCAACTCCCACTGTCAAGGTTCTAAAAGCTGGCTATATTAGGGGCTCACTTTGGGAATAGTTGTGTGACTTGGCCAGATGAGACTCTGGGCAGCTGTTGAGCCCCCTGGCTTTGAAAACTCAAATGTTGGTGCTTCCCTCTCTGGTGAATACCTAGGTATGGATGTAATGGTCAGACGGCTGGAAGCCCGTCTGCTGATCTGTTTCTTTGTCTGCTTGTAACTTGTTTGTATTCTCTGAAGTTCAGGGTGTTGACTTTTTCCCCTGAACTAGACAAATGATATATGATTGATTGATTAAAGTAAAATTGTTAGCCCTCCCCCCCCCCAAAAAAAGTTGGCTATATTTTTGCTGTTTCTTTTAAATATTATTTAAGCCACACGTGAACCTAAGAATGAGAACTACAACTCTGATCATAGAAGAAAAGACATTTTACCTTTAGATAGAATTTAGATATCTCAAAAAGACGCTGGCTGCAGGCTGAAAAACAGTCATGGTCCTCAGAAATGCTGTGTTTCTTTAGAGTTTTAGTAACTACTTCTTTCAGCATCTTGAAGAGAATACAAATGCATAACTAAATTTCTGAAAAAATGTATAAGCAAAACTTTTCCAGGTGGATATTTTATGTTATTATTGCTGTTCAGTCATTTCAGTCATGTCCAACTCTTTGTTACCCCACTGGGGATTTTCTTAGAAAAGATACTGAAGTAGTCTACCATTTCCTTCTCCAATTCATTTTGCACATGAGGAACTGAGGCAAACAGGGTTAAGTGACTTGCCCACAGTCACAGAGCTATTAAGTGTCTGACAGAGAACCTGAACTCTGGAAGATCTGACTCCAGGCCTGGTGCTGTACCACCTAGAAGTCATTTCATATTACTATTTTGTACTATCTTATACAATATATGGATGTGCCTGTATACACACACACACATATATATATGTGTATATATATATATATATATATATATACACACAGAACTATACAGATGTTTATATTTAGACACATATTCATCCAGATGTATACAAATCTCTAATTATATCTAGCTATATATATATATACACACACACATATATTCAGTTCTAAAGACCACTGAAGAAAATTATACATGAAATAGATAAGCAAATATGCCTCATGTGATTATATTAGTTAGCAGGACATGATAGCTACGAATTCAGAACTGAAATCTGTGCATTGAACTGCTATACTACCTCCATAAAATTCTGCATTTTTTTCCTTTAGTGTTAAGAACAGAATATAATTTTCCCAATTATTGTTATAACTAAATAAAAAGAAATCTTTACCCGAGTATGTTTCTGTGACCTTGATTCCTTAGCTTGCCTTTTCGGGTCTGATTCTTGTACATTTCTCTGACCTACCACACCTGCCTTTGAAGTTGCTTTTCGAACTTCAGAGCTGGGAATCTGTACAGACGGACAAGTTACAGATGAGGACTGATGTGGGCGTGACCTTGCAGTAGTCACTGTATCAAGTCCACTATTACTACTTGCTTGAGAAAGAAGAGAATCAGAGCTTTCAGATTTTGTTAACCTACTGGGAAAAAATCAGAAACATAAATTAAGTAATTATGAATTTCCTGTGACATCCATTTTGTATTAATTGTATTATAAACATGTTCTCTTATATTCAGAAGCCCAAAAAGAGGAAACAGGAAAATTATTCCTTTTTAATTCCACCGATAAGTAATCAATATAAGCACAATTAGGTTGATCATTTGATTTTTTGAAAAGCATTAATGGTGTTTAGAAACAACATTCTAAGTTGGTACTTTTTCTAACAGGACAAGCAATAGCAAAGATTGAGCTTTATTAGATCCTGGCTATATAAGCTTGCTCAGCTTTAAAATAAAACCTTCATACACCACAGGTTGTAGAATACCTAGAATACCAAAGGGGGATGGGATCTCAAAAATCATCTCGGTCTCACTCTTTCTGTTATGGGAATCTAAAGATCTTCCCTGCCCCTAGGCCCTTTGCTAAAGTGGCTACGTGACTTTGAGGACCCTTGGATATTTGAAAGTATACTCTGTTCCCTAATAGGCTGAATGTGGTCATGTGGAGCCTGTGGCG
>JAQQSV010000698.1:51030-102159 GCA_028646515.1 Pseudochirops corinnae | reverse complement strand
AGAACTAATGTCTAACTAGTGTGGTAGACACAAAGAGATAACTAGATGTAGAGTGGGTAGAGTGCTAGACTTGGAGTCAGGAACACCTGAGTTCAAATCCTGTCTTGGGCACTTGCTAGTTGTGTGACCCTGGGAAAGTCACTTAACTTGTCTGCCTCAGTTTCCTTAGCTGTATGAGGTGAAAAATACCTGTTGTAGGGATTAAATAAGGTAATATTTACAAAGTACTTTGCAAACTTTGAAGCTCTATGGAACTACTGTCATTATTATTAAAACTATTATTATTTTGACCTTACAAGGGGAAAAAACCCTTTCTTACAATTAGAGGTTCTAAGAACAAAATAAACTGTTTTGAAAATAGCAAGTTTCCTATCATTGGAGGTATTCAAGCAGAGATAGGTCCTAAAAGGGTATATCATAGAGGAAATTCATACCCTCTATGGTCCTTTCCAACTGTAGGTAAATGATTGACATTTTTAGATCTTCTACTATTTTTCAATTTCCTAATAACTAAATTTTATGATTTTTCTCTTAACTGAATGCATCCTAGGTTTAAAAGAGTTGACCTAATACTGTAATTGCTTTTCCAAAATGTGTATTCTCTTTTCCTACAACATGACATTTAGCCACTTTGAGTTTTTTTGTTTTTACTCTTTGTCAGCTTGTAGTTGTTTTCTGTGAACATCTTGGTCAAGAATATTGGTGCCAGAGGATCCAAGTCTTTGTCTCCTTGTTGTTTAATGATTTATCCAGTATTAACATGGTGCCTGCACTCCTGACTTAAAAAAAAAAAGTCGTTTATTAGTTTTTTTTTTCAATTTCCCAAAATAATCTATCAGACACAATTAAAATGACATAATGGAATTTGTAACACTCAATTAAAGTTATTTAATGATGGTATTTATAGCTCAACAGCCACAGTTCAGACATAAACCTGATAAAGAGGCCAAGGACTTAATGTCTTAGTTGCCTAAAACATCTAGAATCTTTATTTACCTCCAATGTCATCAAGTTTGTCTCAGGAACATGTATAGCTGTTACTATCAGATAGAGCATCCACTAGACACACCTTCCACACATAAGCAATTAATGAGAACCATAAGGAGTACTGTAGCATTTTCTCCTCCCAAGTTGCCCTGTTATAGAAGTAGTATATAATGACTTTCATGGATGGACTGGAGAACTGTACAAAGCAAACCTCTCCAAAGCCCAATGCTGTATATCATGCATAAATAGCTGGCATAAATAGTATATTGACTATGCCACATTTGACTCAAAACTCTACTATTGGCATTTCAGGAGACTGGGATATTCCATGGAGATGCTGAGATGACTGCATGATTCAGTCTTGCTCTTTATGATAACATGAAAAACTAGGGAGATGAGTTCTCCAATAAAGAGAATTATATTAAGCTTGTCAGTAATGAAAAATAATAATTTACTGTCACTGCTATAGTCAGTTGAGGATCCAAATGATCTAGGGATGTCAGTAAGGTCAGAAAAAATTACTCTCTGAAATTAATATTTAAAATAATTAACATATTATAAGTAAATGAGTGAGAATCCAAAAAGTCTCGACAGGCTAGAAAATCACGTTGAATCCAAGGAGATTAAATTTAATGAGGATAAATGTAAAGTCTTATGTTTGGTTTTAAGACTTCATTGGTATGTGACTGGGGAAGCCCGACTAGCCAGACATTCTCTTGAGGCAGCGAGGGAGTGCATTGGAGAGAGTGCCCGACTTTGAGTTATGAAGGCTCGCATTCAAATCTTGTCTCAGATACTTATTAGGGAGGTGATTTTTGGCAAGTTATTTAAGTTCCTGTATTGGTAATGGAATTTGGAGATGCCCCTGTATTGGCTTGGTTTTTGGTTGAGTGTTAAAACCCAGAGCTTGTGAATCCCACTTGTGGGATGGACTTGTTGACTTGAAGAGAGAAGGCTGAACTGGGAGGAGCCGTGAATTGGGAGAGAGGTCCAAGCCTAGAGAAGGCCAGAAGGACTTTGGGAGATCAGTATCCAGTATTGTGGAGCCTGAGTTGTTGAGAGAAAGACTGCTAAGAGCCCGTTGCAGCTCCCCAGGATTTTTGAGAACTGCCACTCAGAGCTGCCAAGAACTGTGGAGGCATGGCTGTGATGCTAGTATTTTGTCTGTCTGTTTTGATGTTGTTTTGCCAGATTCACCTAATGGTGAAGGACAATGCTGCTGTTGTAGAGGTCCTGGAACCTGGCTATTGGTTCAGAAGCCCTGAAGGAGGATTTTCTTGTGGTACCTGCACAGAAATCCTGGAAGGGGGCCTTGCTGATGTTTTCAGGGGTTGTGGGACTGTTCTACAGGCAGAGAGTGATTTGATGAGGATACCGGCTATGGCTTTTTTGAGCCTTGTCTTCCCAGGAACTGAGATTGCTGAGGGCTTGCCTTCAGTGAAGATGAAAGAAGGCCCTTTCCTTGGATATTCAATGCTGAGCTTAGCTTTTTTGTAACTTAAGGGTGGATGGCCTTTTGTGCTCTCCTGCCCCTTTTGAGATTCAGGGGTGGGAAGTCTTTGAGTTTTTTTTGTGCTCTGTGATTGACCAAATAAATGTACTTTGTTTAGGGTTGGAGACTAATCTCCATTTGAGAAGAGACTTTTGACTCACTGAATGAATGTACTGTCTGGGGGTGGAGTAGTACCTGGATTGAATTGAGAACTTACTTGCTAAAGGAACAAGTTACACTGTATTTTAACTTTCTCTGTTCTGTGAATGTTTGCTGAATAAATGGGGTTTGCTATGCTGGTAATCTGAACCTTGGAAGTTGCCTTTGCTTGGCATTACAGTTTCACATGCTTCAGTTTCCTCATCTGTAAAATAGAGATAATTATAATATTTCCAGGGTTGTTGAGGATAAAATAATATGATATTTATAATGTGCTTTGCAAACTTTATGCTACTATACAAATGGTAACTCTTGGGAAAAAAAAGGACAGGGGGTTTAAGAAGATGGTAATTTCAGTATGTCCTAATAGCATCATATGGAAGTCAAAAAAGTTTATGTAGACTTGGGCTGCATTAAAAGAGCACTGTATAGCTAGATACAGATTGACAGCTAGGTTGTGGAGTTCTAGACTTGGAGTCCCAAAGATGTGAGTTCCAGTCTTGCCCTTGATACTTACTCTTTGCCCCTGGTCATGCCACTTAACTTCTCTCTCTCTCCGTTCCCTCAGTTGAAAAATGGGATAAAAATAATATCCATATCCTTGATATGTTGTGAGGATCCCAACTTACCTGAAGGTCCTGGCTTCTAGCAACAAGGAGAGGATACTTTTGCTGCCTCACTTAGACTACTCTTGCATTTTGTTAAGTTCTGGGCATCCCATTTCAGACAGGACATAGATAAACAAAAGATTATCCAGAGGATAATCAGGATGGTGAATTCTCTTGAAGCCTTGCTCCATGAAGAACTGGGAATGTTTAATCTGGAGAAGAAACAACTCTGTGGAGATATAAGAGCTGTCTTCCAATGTTTGAAAGACTGTCCTGTGGAAGAAGGATTAAGCTTGCTTTGTTTAGCCCTAGAGAGTAGAAGTATGAGCAGTTGGTGGAAGTTGTAAAAAACACAAAATGGCTTAAGAATTAGAGCTGCTGAAAAGTAGGATGGACAGTTTCCCTGTCATTTGGAGGGCTTTAAGTGAAGGGGAAGGGGGAACCACTTATTTGCTTTGTTGTAGGAGGGATTCTTGTGTGACTAGAAGCTTAGGTCAGAGGGCACTTGAGATTCCTTTTAACTTCAATATTCAGTAGCTCTGATTAACTCTGGGTGAACTTGTAAAGTCCAGTTCCTTAATTTTCATTGCTGAGTACCAGACCTCAGCACTCACCAAGGGGCCATCTCAACTTGCGGCTCTGCAGGAAAGACCACCTACTGTTTTACTCAGCCGTAGTGTGCCTGTGCACACAGAAGAGAAACAAACATAAATGAATCTAGAGTTTCCAGCTGATAGTGCAATAGGAATTTTTCAGTCTGCTCTCTGCTTAAAGACTTGCCTTGCCTCTTGAACGAGGCCTGGGCAGTGATTGGGAAGTGCAGAGACAAAACAAAAAGGCAAAAGTCACTTGCTAGGTGTCAAGTAAAGCAGAGGTGACAGCCCTTGAATTTTCCTAAACTTTCCTAAGACAGAATTATGCTAATGTTCAGCAAAACAGTAGCAAAAACCGAAGGTAGAGATTGTAGCGATTCCCTTTATTCTCAGCTTAGAACTATGCTTTTGCTCTTAAACCTAAAAGAGGGACTGCATCGTGAAAGGCAATGAAAATCCCAATTAGCAAACATCTTGTATATGTAGAGAAGAGAATTTTTAGTTTTGTGATAGGCTTTAAAAATCTCGTCTAAATGTCTCATTTTACAGAAAAGCAAACTGAGAGCCAAAAAGGTAAGAGGACTTATCCAAGGTCTTTTAGCTGATAAATTACAGTTAGGATGACAGTTCAGCACCTGGGCCAGTGCCACAGTCAATGAATTCATATTGTGATCACAGAGAGCAGTACAAAGGTATTTCCGTGTTTAACATGCTTTCACGTGTGGAACTTATATAAGATTGCTTGCCATCTTGGGGAGGGGAGATGAGAAGCATGGAGGGAGGAAAAATTTGAAACTCACAATCTTATTAAAAATTAATGTTGAAAATTGTCTTTACATGTCATTGGGAAAAAAATACTATTTACCAAAAAAAGAAAAAAGAAATATCTCCAAATCTGGTTTCCACATAAGATCCAGGAGAAGTTAAAAAAAGACAGATTTTCATTTTTTCCATCAATGTTGTGTATTGAGTTTGTATCCCCTTTGCTGAGTAGCAAAATATGGCATATTTATTTTTGTTAGGGGAAGCTGACAACATTTTTGCTGATACTTTTGCCTTCACATAGCACTGATAGAGCATGGGAGCTAAGTGCCATTCTTTTTTTAAAAAAAATATTATTTATTTTTAAACATTAAAGTTTTTGTTTTTGCTTTTTTTTTTTTTTGGAGGGGGAAGGCAGGGCAATTGAGGTTAAGTGACTTGTTCAAGGTAACATAGCTAGTAAGTGTTACGTGTCTGAGGCCAGATTTGAAATCAGGTCCTCCTGACTCCAAGACCAGAGCTCTGTTCACTGTGCCACCTAGCCATCCCTAAACATTAAGCTTAAAAAAAAAAAAATTGAGTTCTAAATTTTCTTCCTTCCTGAAGGCCCTACCCCAGCCTTTGAGAAGGCAAGTAATGATATCAATAATACATATGAAATCATGTAAAACATATCTCCATATTAGCCATGTTGCAAAAAAAGCATGAAAAAGCAAATGGAAAAAATATGCTTCATTCTATACCCATAGTTCATCAGTTCTCTCTCTGGAGGTGGATAGCATTTTTCATCAGGTGTCCTTTAGAATTGTCTTGGTTCATTGTTTTTATTAGAATAGCTAAGCCTTTCACAGTTGATCATCATTGCAGCATTGTTTTTTACTGTGTACAATATACTCCTCATTCTCACTTCACTTTGCATCAGTTTATATGTCTTCCCAAGTTTTTCTGATTTTCTGAAACCGTTGCCATCATCATTTCTCATGGTACAATAGTATTTCATCACAATCATATTTCATTACTTCTTTGGCCATTCCCCAGTTGATGGGTATCTTCTCAATTTCCAGTTTTTTCCCACCAGAAAAAGAACTGCTATAAATATTTTTGTACATAAAAATCCTTTTCCTTTAATCTCTTAGGGATACAGACCTAGCAATGATATTAAATACCATTCTTTTAAAAATTTTACTATTAGAAAGCGTTAAAGCCTGTAGTATTTGTAATTTAGGGATAATAGTTTCACATCAGTGTGCCTTGTGAATGATATTGCTGGGCCACTGTAAGATGCATTATTGGAACTAGAATTCATGAGTGCCACCCACATTCAAAATATGGTGCATAAGAGGCTGTACTCTTTCCAGAAAAGCTTCTCTGTTTATAGGTTCAGAAATCTTAGTAGTTACTATAATAAATATATTGAAGTGGGAGGCGAATACATTGTAAAACAGTGGGATTATATTTCTACATTCAAACTATTTTGAAGCTATACTTAATTTCAATGTAATTTTGCATAATAACAATTCAAATGAGCTGAACACAACAGAAATCAGTTACAGTATCTGGCATCAGTCAACAAAAGGGAAAGAGCTAGATAAGTTTCTTTTTATTTCGTTTCTTTGGCTTTACTTGTAGGAGGGAAAATTTCACATTTTTGTAGTCAATTACAATTGAGTTCCAGTTCACCATGCCTTTGGATATTAGTTCCAAATGCAGGTCAATTGTTTAGTGGGCTCTGAGACTGGTTAAATTTTCCCAAGTAACATAAATCTTGTATTTTTTTCAAAGCAAAATGAGCAACACTCTGAAAACATGTACACATCTTGTTGACAAATTAGAGACACTATAAGCATAACAGTTATTCCAAAATGCAATTCTAGTCCAACTGTTCTTGGCCCATTACTTAAATGATGCCATGTGTTTATAACTTTATGCTGTGGACTTAATGGTATCTTAAATAAAATGTAAAAGTATCTCAAACTTAAAACCTGCTTCATGATGCTGAACAGAATAATGCATCATCTTTTAGTACCTACACAGTTAGATATTTTACAGAAGGCAAAGCACAGTCTTTTTAGGGTTCCTATTGTAGAATTCTGTGAACTGGAAGGAAATTATAAATGGGGTATTAGGTATCAACATGTTGAAAACCAGTTATGTAAATCTTCTGTCACTATAGAAGAACTCCAAACCTTCTATAGTAATATGTTTCATGTAAAATGAAATAAATAAAATCATTTTATGTAAGTTTAAGTGTTTGGCCTAATTCTGAAACATGTTTAGTGTATAGGTATTTACCTATTCAGTGTGGTTGTAATAGAGAGAGCACTAGACTTGGAATTAGGAAAATTTGGGTTTGAATCCTATCTCAGACCTTTGTTGACTGTGTGACACTGGAAATGTTACCAAAGGCCCCTTGGTCTCAGTTTCTTTATGTTCCTTAAAGATTCTATGACTATGACTTTGTGATGTCCTCCCTACTTTCACCCATCCCCAATGATTCAAGACAGGCATTCAAGACAGTTTAAGACAGGCATTGAAGACATCATACAATTGAATAATTACTGGAAAAAATTGTGTATGTCAAGTAGAAAGTGATGCTCAGCAGATGGAGGATTCAAATGCAATGAGGGATTACTTGATAGATGGGAGCATTGTGGGCAAATTTTGGGGAAAAGTAAAAGGAAAGCTGGGAAGGAAAGAAGGGAGGAAGAAAGGAAGGAAGGAAGGAAGGAAAGGAAGGAAGTCCAAGAAACATAGTGAAAGGTTTTGAGGCAAAGGATAAGGATTGTCTGATTCTAACTCACAGGGTGATTGGAAGGCTCCAGTGGTAGGATAAGCAATCAGAGTGATGAAGATAATAGTTGGCTTTAGGGCCAAGTGTTCACTGTGGAATAATGATGCTTCAGGCAAAGCTCAGATCAATTGCACTAAATTGACCACACATGCTGTTAGAGAAAGACCATCGTTGACAAACTAAAGACATAATAGAACTGTTATGCCACAATGGGATTTTATTTCTGTAAGTTTAATAGTAATAAATATTATGAAGGCAAAAGTGTGAATACGTGTTAACATCTGATGGCAGATCAATGGGCAGTGGAGAGTCTAAAGACTCTAACATTTCATTTTTTGGAGGTTGCTAATTTGGACTGTGAGGGGAAGAGACTAAGGTGAGGTTGGTGGATGAAGCCTTCAACAGCTTCACCTTCTCTGCATATAGCACAATTTGAGGGTTTGACATCCAGTTTAAAATAACATAGGGACAAAGTGGTATAAGGGATCAGTACGAGAAGCAAAGATTGGAAGTGTTACAATCAAGGTTTGATTCTCAGCCCTGCTTTCTTTTTCTTGAGCTTTAGTACTTTTTTGGGGGAGGAATGGCACAAAAAGGAGGAGCTAGAGATGACAATTGTAGTTAACATGAGGGATGCCATCTCTGTGACCTTAATTTAAATTAATCTATTGGTGAAATATTAAGGTCTGATTGTACCCTCATTTTATAATTATAAGTTTGAACCTATTGAAGATCGAAATTAATTTCTTGATTGCAATATGATGTATAATTTAGAAATACTAAAACTTTCTAAGTGGGGAATTTAGCTGTTTGCTTGAATGTCATTTATGAGATAGTCAGTTGGAAGAGGTATCACTACAACGTATTTCTTATACCCTATTTTTCTGCTTTGCATAATAGAGCTACATCTTCTTCACTGAGCAACAACTCATTCTTACTCTCTCACTATTTTTTTTTAAATTTCTCATAGACAGACCTTACATTGCTTTGTAACTTTCAAGTGAATAGGGTCCACAGAAGTTCTTAGAACTGGAGAAATCAGGAACTATTTATGCTCATTCAAATAATAAATGAGATGTGAAATGAGCTTCATGGTAGATGATTCGCCAGAGGTTGTTCTATAATAACACACTAGTTTGCAGAGTGGCAGCTAGCAAATTAATTTAAAATTGGTCAACGTTTGTCCCTTTTAAAATCCACTTAGAAGAGTTTCTAGAGAGACCCAACTAAATATTGGGAAAATGATCTCAGACTCTGACCTTCCTTGCACATCTATAAGCAGCAGGGATGGAGTGTGCCTGCAATAATCTTTGAGTTTTCTGAACAGCTGTTCTCTTTGGAAACAGAGAATCAAATCAGTCTCATCTGGGCTGAATGCTTAGAGATGATATTTTTCCAGGTTTCATTCTCACCTATTTGAGAGCAAGAACACAAAGACTTCCCAGTTAAAGAACCAAGTGCAAGGTTTAAAAATTACCCTGATTCCTGGAACAATTTTCCTCCCTCCTTCCTTTTCTTCTTCCCTCTCTCCCTCTCTTCCTTCTCTCTTTCCTTCTCTCTCCTTTCTCCTTCCTTCCCTTTCTTCCTTCCTCCCTCCCTTCCCTTCTCCCTTCCTCCCTCCCTCCCTTCCTCTCTTCCTCCCTCCCTCCCTTCCTCCCTTCCTCCCTCCCTTCCTCCCTTCCTTCCCTGTCTGTTTCTCCCTCTCTCCTCACCTTTAGAGAGCTGTATGAGGAAAGATTGTGGAGGCAGAGAGAGCGAGCCCAGCACTGGTAGCAGGTGGGTGGCCGTGTTCCACAGGGCCTCAACAAATTAGAAGCATTCAGTAAACATTGCAGGACACAGGTTTCTCATCTCACTCTTGTTTGTTTCTGTGCTAAATTGGAAACAGACTGAATGAAGTTGCATAGGGAAATGTGTGGGATTACAAATAAAACAAACCACATGACTCCAAGCCTGTTTGTGTACAGATATGGCTGGAAAGAATCAGGAAAGCTAAAGAGTCCTCAAGGCTGAGCTAAACATGTCAGGGGACTCTAAAAAAAGGTCAGTGTGGTAATAGATATCATAATGTGAGAATCTTCGCAAAATCATTTCATGATCATTCCTCCAATTAGCTCTCTCTAGCCTAGTTCAGGGCAAGATTCCTTCATTTGATAGGGTAAAGAACAGTGGGTATGGAGCCAAGCTCTGGCTTACAATCCTCTGCCTGCCGTTTGCTGCCTGGGTGACCATAGCCCCATGCTATGATCTCTCCTTGTCTGCCTCCATAGCTGTGAAATGAAGGAGTTGATCATGTGCCCTCTTCAAGCCCCTTTGATCTCTAAATCTACGATGCAATGATAAGGATTCATTTGATTTTAGCCTCTCTTTCTTGAATGATTACTGCATACAAGATACTGTGCTTGGCTGGTACAAGGATCACAAAGAACAGTCCGTCTCTTCATGGGGCTTACCATTTAGTTTAAGGTAGAGATAGGAATTGGGCCTGGGATTTCACCGGCTTAAAGAACTCCTTCTTCCAGGGCTGGCCAGTGTCTCTTCTGCTATGTATAGTCTCAGAGAGTGGGCCAGAGCATTGAAAGTTTAAGTAATTTGTTCAGGGTTACACAGTCAGTATGTGTCAGAGGCAGGATCTGAATCCTGGTCTTTCTTACTTTGAGACCAGCTTTCTTTCTATTAGGCAATAATAGGCAATAAAAATCAAACAAACACGGGTACATAAAACTGTAATATATGGCAGAATGTGAAAGTTTTAGGTGAAAGGTCCAGTCATCATGAGCACGCCTGACCACTTCCTCAGCTCTATGTCTTCCCATCTTAATTTCCTTCATGGCGCATCTCAGTTGATAGCTTCTCCTATATGCATGTACTTCCCCATATCTTGTCCCTGGTTATTCTCTTATTCTCTCTCTCCCTCTCTCCTTCTCCTTCTCTCTGTCTCTCTCCCTCTCTCTCTCTCTCTCTCTCTCTCTCCCTCCCCCCCCATCTCCATCTCTCTGTCTCTGTCTCTCACCTTTTACTTACTCAACTAAGGTAGTTAGGTAGTCCTATGGAGAGAGTGTTGGCCTTGGAGTCAGAAGCACCGAAGTTCAAATCCTCTTTCATATACTTACAATATGACTTTATACTTCATTTCAGTTTGCTCATCAGCAAGATGGAAGTGATAGCGCCTACTGTACAGGGTTGTGAGGATCAAATGAGGTCATATACATACAACTCTCTGCAAAACTTTGTTGTTGTTTAGCCATTTTCAGCTTTGTCCAACTCTGTGGCCCCATTTGTGGTTTTCTTGGCAGATACTGGTGTGGTTTGGCATTTCCTTCTTCAGCTCATTTTACAGATGAGGAAACTGAGGCAGAGTTAAGTGTCTTGCCAAGGGTCACACAGCTAGGAAGTGTCAGAGGCTGGATTTCATCTCAGGAAGTTGAGTCTTCCTGACTTCAGGCAGGGCACTGTACCTACTGTACCAGTTGCCATTTTCTTCATTGTTACATCATACCTCATTTTGTATCCTTCAAGTGTTATGTAGGTTCCTTGAAAAAACAAACAAACTGTTTCTCCATTGTTTATATACATCACCTGCAGTACAATCACTTTTCCTATTTGTGTAGAACAGAGTGGAATTAAATTGGGTTGTGTTAAGCCATATCTATACCCCAGCCCCACCTCCAACTCCATCCTTACCCCATCTACGTAGCTCTGGTTTCATTTCCCTGACACTCCAATGATCTCATCAATGAAGCCCTTGCCTTAACATCAAACTCAGTATGTTCAAAGAAGAGCTACTTACATCTCTCTCCTCCCCACTCCAAGTAGGGTACTTCTTTAACTTTTCCATTGATTTTTCTTCTAACACTTCCAGTCACCTGGTTATAGAGTCTTAAAACTTAGGAATAGTTTTGGTCTCAATTTTCCCTCATCCTTCATTTCCAATCATTTACTAAGTCCTGTCAATTCTACCCCAGCAATATTTTTCTCCTCTAGCTCCTCCTTTCTATTCCCATTCTAGCCAGCTCAGGTCAAATTCTTAGCCAAATTGCTCTTCCTGCCTCCAGAATATTCACTTGCTAGTCCGCACCTGAACAACCTTCTTATCATCCTACTCAGATTACTATTTCCCAATAAAAACAATAATAGCTTTAACTTGCACACATTTTTACAATATGTGTACCCATCTTCATTAATAATTTTGGCAAAGGCAGCATAGAATCAAATTCTCAATCCTCTCATTCAGAGCCATCTAAAATACCACCTTAACTCACCCCCCTTAGCCTTATCTCCTACTATCACTTCATCACATATTCTACCTACCAGTTAAAATGTGGACTACTCCTTGTCCCCAGTCTTTATCGTACCTTCTCCTTTCCTCCTGCCTTAGCTCAAGATTTCCAATATACCTTCAACGAAACCTCCATTTTTTTCAAATCTCTACATTGATGTCTCTTTCTTCTTGTAAGGCCCAGTCCGCAGGTCATATGCTCCTCCTGACCACCTTCATCTCCAAACTGAATGTGACCTATCCTCAGATTTCTCTTAGAGGCCAAGGGAATGAGCATTTTTATAGCATCTTCTGTGTACCAGAAGCTGGTGTTAATATTATAAATATCATTTATAAATATTATCTGATTTTATCTTCACAATGTTGTGATGTAGGTGCTGATGTTCCTCCATTTTCCAGTTGAAAAAATTGAGGCAAATACTTTTTTAAGTGACTCACCCAAGGTCACAAAGCTAGGAAGTATCTGAAGTCAGATTTGACCTGAGGTCTTCCTGATTCCAGGCCCAGACTTCTGTGCCACCTAGCTGCCCCTAAAGAAAGATACAGTGGAAAAAGTGAAGGACTCTGGGTCAGAAATTCTAAATTTGGGCAATTTTCTCAACCTCTATTAGCCATCATCTACTTATCTAGGAAATGGAGATAATAATATTTGTGCTGCCTTCTGAACAGGATGGTTGCAGGAGGATATACTTTGCAAATCTTCAGTCAGGGAGACTCATCTTCCTGAGTTCAAATCTGGCCTCCAACACTTATTAGCTGTGTGACCTTGGGCTAGTCATTTAACCTTGTTGGCAGCAGTTTCCTCACCTATAAAATGAGCTGGGGTAGGAAATGGCAAACCACTCTAGTATCTATATCAAGAAAATCCCAAATGGGGCCATGAAGACTTGGACATGAAGGAAAAGTGACTGAACAACAAACAACAACAAATCCCAAAAGACATGGGAGGTATTGCTTTGTCTAAGACTTTCCTTTCCCCTTATTGTGATCTCACTTAGATCATAGGTATCTGCTTTGTCTCTCAAGTATGGGAATCAGGCCACATCATAGCTGCTTTTACATCAGGATTGCCTTGATACTTTCATGGACCAGTTAAAGGTGGTTTCTCTTTAGTGTTAGTGGTGTTAAACTCAAATCAAAGCACATTTAGTTAGAAAATCACAAATTGACATTATATATGTTGAGTTGTATTTTTAATGACTTTGTTAAACATTTCCTATTTATATTTTAATCTGTTCCTTGGGGTCATGGCCCTCAAGTTTGGCACCTACAAATTCCAGAACATCACCCAACCATACCTTCTTATTCTCAGTCTCTCTTTTTCATGTCTTCTTGTAAAGCATCTAAGGAAGGACAACCAGGAACAAGTAGTCTGCCAATTGTGGTTGTAGCGGTGTGTAGTGGTACCTTGTGGCTGTAGTGCAGTAATGGTTTCCCATGAAAGAGGGATTTGGTAGAAGAAAGATCTCCAGGGGAGGTGAAGCCTGAGTCTAAGTGAAGAGGTGGAAACAGTGTTGTTGGAAGTAGTAGAGGATGCTTACTGAAGAAATGGGATTCCAAAGGTCACAGTGGAAGACTTTAGGAGAGTGATAACAAGAGGTAGAGTAAACTTGGCAGGATAGAGTTTAGTTTTTTTCAATTGTGTCTGATTCTTCACAACTCTGTTTGGTGTGTTTTTTGGCAAAGATACTGGAATGGTTAGCTATTTCCTTCTCCAGCTCATTTTAGAGATGAAGAAAATGATGCAAACAGGGTTGTTAAGTGACTTGCCCAGGGTCACACAGCTGGTGAATGCCTGAGGCCAGATTTGAAATACACACACACACACACACACACACACACACACACATAATTTGTATGTCATAGAAGGGAGCATGGTACAGTGGAAAGGGAATTAATTTTAGTGTCAGAGAACTGAGATTCAAATTCCACCTCTGCTGCTAGGAGTGTGACCTTGGACAAGTCATTTAACCTCCCTGGGCCTGAGTTTCCTCATCTATACAAGGAGAAGGTTGCAGTAGGACTCTGAGGTCACTTTTCTCTCTAGAATTATAATCCTTAGACTTTCCTCATCCAGTGTGGCAGGCTTGGTAAAAGGGATAAGTTCCCTGTACGGGTAGGGCATCTGACTGCCTTCTTTTTTTTTTTTTAACCCCTGAGTAGCAATAGTGGTAGTACTGCTGCTGCCGCTGGTGGTGATGGTAGTGGTAGTAGTTGTAGAAGTAGACTGCCATTTATATAATGTTGCACTGTACATATGGTATTATTTGGTCTTCCCCACAACCCTGTGAGATAGTTGCTATAATTATCCCCATTTTACAGATAAGAAAACTTAGGGGGAAAGAGAGCACTACATATTAAGCTTATTTATTACCAAGATAATAAATTACAACATCTTTCTCTGTCCATCATTCTGAAAGGTTCAATAATATTTTATCTAGTCTTGGTCTCTAGCTAAGGGACCAAGTTGCACTTGGCAGTATGTCATAGTAAAAAGATTTCCTGGCTTGGAACCAGGGAAGACTTATAATCAAATTTCACTTCTCTTATTAGATGGGAAGTTATGGGCTCATCCCCAAACTTTTGAGACTCAGTTTCCCCTCTTGTAAAATGGGAATAATAATAATAGCTAATAATCTCCTAGATTTGTTGTGAGGACCAAAGGAGATTAATTACTTAAAATATTTAGTAAACCTTTAAGTCTTAAATGAATCTCAGCTATTACTACTTCCCTGGATTATTTTATCTCTAGTGAGTGAGTGATATTCATTTTATAGTTTCTTACCCACTGCCCAGTTCTTTGCACTAAATAGAAATAGACTTTATGAACCGTGTATCTAATGATAAATGACTGATTTTGTCCCACTATTGTAGTCATTTTTGCCAGCTCTGTGATGCCTTTTCATTTAGTTGCTGTAGTGCTAGGAGCCAAGAGTTAGAGAAATCAAATTTGTCAAACTAAGTCTAAGTTTTGGTTCATCAAGTCTAGCTTCTAGGGTTTGTAGGGAATAAATGGCCTTTCCAGAGACGATGAAAAACACTTATAATGAAGTAAGCAAATACTCAATTCCTTAAGTATGAACTTTCAGATTTCAAAGTCTAAGCTGGTCTGCCAGGGGCTCCCTAAATAATTTTGATTTTATGGTAAAATACAGGATTGTTGACCGAGTATACAGATGGGGATTTCTCCTTCAGTTTTAGGTCCCTGCCAGAGGCAGGATATTGAATCACTCCATGTGACAACTTTCATTTTCCTTTCTGTATTAATGATACCGGTGCCAGTAGATGACAAAGAAGTTTACATTCCTTAGAGTTGTGGGGAAAAACATGAAGGACAGTTGATTGAAAGGCTGCTCAAGGATATCAAGTGTGGTTTTGAAAGGGAAAACTCAAACTTAAGCTGAACTCTTCTTGAAAATAGATTAAAATCCTTGAGTCTTTGGCATATGATCATTTTGTAATGCTTTCTCACACATTAGTAACAGAAAAATTGTGACAAAGCTATTGAGATATGAATGTTTTCTGATGGAATAAACGAAAATTTCATGTTGAATGTACTAAAAGAAAAATCTCATTTTTTAAAAACAAAACAGAACCTTTCAGCTTGTATTTCTTATTATTAACAAAAAGCTTCCCTTGGGAATATGTTATTATTATATGCTAATTTCTACTAGGGGCACCTAGGTGGCACAGTCGATAGAGTGCTGGGCCTGGATTCAGGATGACCTGAGTTCAAATGTAGCCTCAGATACTTACTTACTATCTGTGTATCCCTATTTGCCTCAGTTTTCTCATCTGTAAAATGAACTGGAAAAGGAAATGGCAAACCACTCCATTATCTTTGCCAAAAAAATTCTAAATGTGGTCATGGAGAGACTGAAATAAGCGAACAACAACTTCTACTAGCAGCTTTTTTTTATTTTTCCCCTAACTCCACATTAATTCACATAACAGCTTCAAGAAAAATAGGTTGTAGGAGTATCGGTTTCATTTTTCAAGTTAACTTCCCTGTGGAAAATAGACTGAATATTTGAAAGTACTTGATTGTTTCTAAACTCAGATTTTCTTATAGCACTGTATCTGGCTTACTCTTTTATCTTGATCACATTCTACCTTGAACCACAATTTGTTATGATATCCCAGTTAGAGTCTAAATGCACTGGGGTAGGAACTGTGGTATTTTTCATATTTGATCTGTCACTTTGTAAATAATATATATTTAATATGTTTTTGCTGAATTGAACTGTTGATGTCAACTGAAACTGTGGTTGTTATCTAAAAGATGGCTAACATTTAAATAGAAATTGGAAAAAATAATTTAATCATCTAAGTGTTTCTAAATATCCATATATTTTATATCCTCATACACATAGACAGAACCTTTGGGTCAAATTAAAGCTAATTGGAGCATGAGGCCATTCGATTCTATTCTAAATAGAATCTCTTACACCCATGAATAGAGTAGACCAAAATGGGCGAATTACATCACACCATTTGTAGTCCTTGAAAAATTCTCATTTTGTTGATATCATCTTGCAAAGTTAGGGCAAAGTTTTTGGATCCAAATAAAAGATATCCTTTAGTTTGTACAGCAAACCAGTCATGGAAATTAGAACAAAAGCTTGGACTACCCAACTTTTAGAAAATCTTGGAGCAAGGTGCATAGTGGCGTAGAGGAAGCAAATACTTGAGTACTTCGAAAGACTGTCCAAAAGCTTTTCTCATAATGATAATTGGCATATAGATGGGGTTGGGTACTATCCCTTGGGATTTTTTGGTGGAATGTGTCAAGACTGGAATACCATACAGACAACAGAGTGTGGAAGTAGAGATCAGGTGCAGAATACTGAAGGGGAGTCCAAGTTGAATGAGAAAGGGTGTCTCATTATGGCTGACCTGAAAAAGCTGGTTTTATTTTCAGAATGAGGGAATGAGTCTTCAGCTATGGGTTTCTATGTGTTGAATAGAGTCTAGGGGACTTCGTAGTGTCAATCAATTCCTATAGGGGGACATTAGCATGGACAGCAGAGATGGCAGGTCTTTGGCAGTTGTAGATATGTAATTAAGCCTACTTTACCTCCCTTGGCCTCTTCCTTGCATGTCTCATGCCTCGTAGTCTGCATGAGGAAAGAGTTTTGAGGAAGAAACCAAAGGCCCCAGACTATGGATCACTTTATAATTAGTGATAAGTGTAGAAGAGTTTAAGGATATGTGTGAGTAGGTATGTATTGCTAGGGTGATATACTTATTGTGTATACGCATGTGGATTTTCCCCAAGATATTTTTAGGAAAACATTGCAGAAAGAATAAATGAATTCCTCAAAGCAAAGAACTTTTCCTGGTTTGGTTTTCCTCTGACTATATTACCAAAAAATACCCTCCCTTTGATATACTGTTCTCTTTCTTGGATCTGCAAACCTCTTCAAACAACAGACCAAAGGAAACTCCAACCCAACCTCAATATTTCTTTTTTGGAGAATGATATTTTTGAAATGTGATTTATTATCAGAAAACTTTCTTACCCCAACATCAGCAACATAATTAGTTATTCAAGGGATTGAGGTAGCAATAATACAAAATAGTACTTTTAGGATCTTGCTTTATGGCTATAGCTCATTATTCCAATAATCCAATGACTCAGTGATCTCATTGATGTGGGTATTCCCTCCAAACAATAATGATTACAGCCCATCCATTGTCATTCATCTTTGGCTGCTATTGTGCACAACCTCCCACAATTTCAAATAGGTGAACAATCTAATGGGCTAGAGAGCTTTCTTATTTCTCTTTGATACATGTATACTATTATGAAGCAGATGGTCTATTCATTGGTTGTTGCTTGCTCTCACCATGTAAGCCGATTATCATTTTTTGCTCATCTATTTCTTTGTTAATGTTCTTAACACCAATATTCTTTCTCTCTGTATGGAATGTATTACTGGTAATTCTCATGTTTGGATTTTTCATTACCTTTTCTATGATGTGTGTTTTTAGTTCTTCAGAGACTTGTGTTCTATAGCTTATAGCCAAACACAACAATAAAAGTGTATTCATATTTTTTAAAAAAAACTTTTTTTCAAGGAAATATTTGTAGTCTTTTAAGAAAAAAAAAAAGGTTTTTCATGTCCTGAAGGCAATCCAGACTATTCCCTTGTTTTGCTAAATTTTAGCCCCAATCCGTTGTCTATTCGAAGTGACTGCTATACACACACTGAAGAACAAGTCTATTGAACTGCATTTCTTAGACTAGGCAATAGACATTATCCATCCATTTGCGTTTCCTGTGCAGATAATTAGGTAAATCCTTCTAAGTCAGTGGTTCTCAACCTGTGGGTTGCAACCCCTTTGGGGGTCGCCTAAGACCATTGGGAAAACACATATTTCCAATGGTCTTAGGAACAGAGACACTGCTACTCTATCCATCTCCAGGCAGGTCCACCCACATGCAGATACGCCCACATACAAATACTAAAGGGTCGCAGCATTAGGAAGGTTGAGAACCACTGTTCTAAGTGATGAGAGATTTAAATTTGGGAGACCATTTTAATGTATGGTAGGAAAAAAAGAGAACTGAATATGCCATCAGAGGATGTTGTTTCAAATGCTGCCTCTGACTCCACTTACCTATGTGACCTCAGATAAATTTCTTAATCTCCTTGAAATTTCTCCTCATCCTCAAAATGAAGCAGTTGAAGTAGATACTATGTGTGATCTCTGCCAACTCTAAAGCCGTAGTTCTATATTTCCATAATCAGTATGCTGTGATGGGTACACAGAAGAATTTGAAGGACCAAGTAGGAGGACATTCTCTTTCATCTGAACTTTGTGCTAGATCTCTCATGTGACAATGGTAAACACCTTTGGCAAGCACATGCAACCCTGTTTTGCATTTCATTTGATACAAATTAGCTCAGGACAACTGAATAAGTATATCTTAGTTATATTTTAAGGAATGGAAAGGAGTGTCTTTGAGAGATCATTTTACTCTGCTGAGTCCCATGCTTTTTTTATAGTCAACAAAGTGTCATGGTGGGATCTCATATTCTTTATGTCTTTCAGTCAGCTGAGTGATGAAAAAGATGTAGCTTCCTTTGGAATATTATTTATGAGAACCTATTCTCTTCTAATACTTATATAAAGAATGACCTATGTGACCATATAGAATATCCTTATTAAATTTTTATATATAATGGAAAGTGACCATATGGCTTAACAGTTAGTGATCTTTATTTCCACTCATCTTTTGGTCAGTAATAAGATCCATTTATTTGTGCATTTGTTGTCTTTGGTATCTTCAGATGCCTTGAAAATTAATCCCTCAATGCTCTCAAGTTTACATTCCTTTGAGCAGGGACCTCCTTTGAACAAACTTGGTCTAATCTGACCGTTTTCCCCATGTTGACTTTCTTCATGTTCTTTTCTGTCTTATAAACACACCTAAAAATCCACATGTGGTGGTTCCTCAGTCCATGAGGGTGAAGCTTTTTTTTTTAAATTAAAATCTTTGCAGACAATTTCTGTCTCGTTTGTTTATTGTTTATCTGATCTGTTTCACTCTTAACCACTCAATATTTATTAAACACCTACTATATACAGGCACCATGCTAAGTGCTGGGGGTACAAAATGACACAAAAGGCAGTCCCTGCCCTTAAGGAGTTTATTACAGTCTAATGGGGGAGACAGCATGCAAACAAATATATACAAAGCAAATTCTATACAGAATAAAGGGACATAATTAGCAGAGAGAGGGCAATAGAATTTACAGAGTTAAGGAGGCTTCTCGTAGAGGGTTTGGTTTTAGCTGGGACTGAAAGGAAACTGGGGAGACCAGTAGATGGAAGTAAGAAGGGAAAACATTTAGGGTATGGGATATAGCCAGAGAGAATGCTCAGAAGTGAGAAATGTAGTGTCTTGTTTATGGAACTACCAGGAGGCCAGTCACTGATTGAAGAGACTGTGTCTGAGAGAAAGATGTAAGCAGACTGGAAAAGTAGGAGGAATCTAAGTTCATAGGGCATTCTGTGAAGGTCAGAGAGGACATTCTCCATTTGATCCTACTGGAGCCACTGGGCTTTACTGAGTAGGGTGGGGGTGGAGAGTGGTACCATGATTGGGCTCGAGCTTTAAGAATTACTAATGGCTGATTGGGGGATGGATTGGAGTGAGGAGAGATTTAAAGTAGGAAGATGCACCAATTGGCTATTGCAATTTTCCAGACATCAGGTAATGAGAACCTACACTACAGCAGGGTCAAGGTATGACTTTGCTTAGTTGGGTAACTTGCAAGATTTCAAAAGACTATTTTTTAACCTGAACTTCTCTTTGCTTTATGAAACAATATCAATAACAATCTTCTACCATCCTTCTATATAAGTTTTTATAAACAAATTTATATTCTAAACCAGTGTTTCTCATAGATTACTCTGCTTGACAAAGTAGGTCAGGTTTTCTTGATGAAGGAATTTTTCAATCCATTTGGGTCTTCTTATAATAGCACTTGATTTACAAAGGTTAATTAAACTTCTATGTAAAATTATTTTGGTCAGTTTCAATATCCATTTCTCCTTCATTTCCCAATTTGGGGCATCAATAACTTTTTTCAATAGTAGAGATTGCAGAGCTTTTTATTTTGTACCACATCTTTTATTATTTTTTTTAAGATAATTGGGGTTAAGTGACATGCCCAGGGTCATACAGCTAGTGTCTGAGGCCAGTTCTGAACTCAGGTCCTCCTGACTGTAAGGGCTGGTGTTCTATCCACTATGCTGCCTAGTTTCCCCTTATCATTTTTATCCTTTTAACTTTATATTAACTTTTGTCATTGATCTAAGAAGTCAGTGTTCTCTATGCACACAAAATGATTAAGGAATAACTTCTACATCAATAACTCAGCTCTTCCTATTTGCTAAAAGTAAAAAAAAAATTGACTTTTTGGAATGTTGTTGTATTTACCAATTCAATACCTTCTTATTCCTTTTTGAGAGAAATTCTCCCTAGTATTTACCTATGCAACTTCTGTGTAGCTTATATGATTAATGGCTTTCATTCATTACCCCGGGGCTACATTTTTCACTGCCCCTACCTTTTGTCATCTTTGATTTAAAGCCACTGAATATCAAAGTATATATTGATTTAATTTGGAGAATTTTATGAAGCTCTTGGTAGACTTTTTCTAACTTGTTATCCTATGAAATAAATATTGACCCATTAGCTGTAATTATTTTCATAATTGTCCACTTGCAAATACTTATTATGAACACTGAATATGAGATGATCAAAAGGCTGTTAAATTGCCTTTCTTATTGTCTTTGGACCTTTTACAAAATTGTTCCCCCTTTTCCTGCCATACTTGCTACCACCACCCAATCTTCTTTATTTTTTTCCCCTAGGAGAACCTGTGAGCCATTCTCTCCTTCACTGTAATTCCCTGCTATTTTTGCTTTCATTTTCAAGGAGAATTCAAGGTTAATTTAATTCAGTTTCTTTCATAGTATGTTCATTTGTTCATCATTGGACAAGGAACTCACTTTGAGAATGCTAACAGCTAAGCTAATGTTGATAAGTAGTCTACAAAATATATGATTCTTTGCACATTCTGCACCTCTGCCACCATTTCTGAAGAAACAGAAAAGGTTTACACAGGATCAAGAGACATTTTGCATTTAACTTTATTTCTCAAGTTACTAGAACCAAATAACTGAAGACTAAGTGATCAGTCTACTAGTCATGAGTCTTGAGGCCACATGTGGCTTTCTATGTCCTTAAGTAACCTTTTGACTAAATTCAAATTTTGCAGAACAAATAAATTTGGATTCAGTCAAAAGGCCAGACTTAAGGATCTAGAAGGCCAATATGGTGGCCTCAAGGCTGCAGGTTCCCCACCCTTGTCCTATATTTAAGCTTATCCTCAAAAAATTGGTAGTCTGTGCCTAGGCCTATACTCAGAGATTTTTTGGAAAGATCAAGGCTACCAAATTTTGCATTCCATTGGCATAATCATGGGTAATATAGAGTCTCCTTCATACCCTGAATAGGAATCAAAATAGCATGTTGTGTAATTATGGCTCATTATTTTAAAAAATATATTAGTGACTCAAAAATCATGATACCTCACTGGCTCCAGATTACATCTTTGTTACCAAAATATTCTTCTTCTTGGTATTAAGCAGTAGGGAAGATAAAGAAAAATAGATTCTTTTAGAAGTAGTTTATTAATTTATCACCTAAATGTTAGCCACCAGGGCACAAGTTTGTCTCACATTAGCAATTCATCTACTGAGTTGCTGTGAGGTTGCTATTCATATCAGTTCCAAAGCAAACATACATACCACTGAAATGACAGGTCTTTCCTCTCCGTAGAATGCTAGTTCCTCTAGGTTATCTGTGTTTAATGCTTTTCAGTATGATCCTAGAAGCTAGTAGTAAAGTGACTCGCATATTGTAGGCACTTGGGAAAAAATTGACTTATTAGAGAAACTTATTGCTGAAGACTTGGGGCATTGCACAATTAGTTAATAAACTTATTGGTTGAGTTGAATTGACACTGAGTTATTCTTCAAGATGGGATGGAGAAGTGAGAATATGACATTTTGATGGGAATGGTAGATCTCAAGGGATTTGTAAAAAGCAAATTCCTTTTGAGGTTTTTTTTCTTTTTACAGTATGATATTGAGATCATTGTTAACAAATTTAGCAAAAGCCCAACATCTGTTGTCTCCATCCCATTTCCACAAACCTAGTGTAAGTCCTTATTATCTCTTGCCTAATTTACCTACTTCAAGTCTCTATCCATTTTCTATTCTACTCCATCCATCCATCTTCTATTCAACAGCAAATTAAGTTTTTGAAAATATGTTGTTCAGTCTTTTCAGTTGGATCCAACTCTTCATGACCCCATTTGAGGTTTTCTTGGCAAAGATACTAGAGGGATTTGTAATTTTCTTTTCCAACTAATTTTACAGATGAGGATATGGAGGCAAACAGAGTTGAGTGACTTCCCCAGAGCGACACAGCTCATAAGTGTCTGAGGCTGAATTTGAACTCAGGTCTTCCTGACTCTAGGCTCTGTACTTTATCCACTATGCCATCTCCCTGGCCTTTTGAAAGTATAGATCTGATCATATCATTCCCTGCTCATAGAGCTGCAATAACTAATGTCCTGTTACCTCTAAGATCAAAAGTAAAAACCCATTGGGATAATGTACTGGTCCTTTCCTACTTTCCTACTCCTTTACACTTTACTCCCCTTGACACACTCTACAGTCTAGAGACACACTGAATTGCTTGCGGTTCTTCAAAGATTCTGCTGTCTTCTGTTTCTGTGCCTTTACATTGTAAGTCTCCCATGCCTAGAATGTTCTGTCACCTTACCTCTGCTTCAATTTTTCTGGTTTCATCTAGGATTTAGACAAAATCTCATCTTCTTCAGGAGGCCTTTCCTGGTTCCCTCAGCTATACTGCTATCCATTTTCAGATTTAATTTCTCCTATTCTGTATGTATCTTGTATATGTCTAAATTATTTGCATGTTGTATTCTCCATTAGAATGTGCGCTTCTCTGTGAATTAATATAACAATTTTGGAAAGCAATTTGAGATTATGCAAATAAGTAACTAAAACATCTCTATCCTTTGACTCAGAGATTCTATTTTTTGTCATTCATAAAAAGAAAATCCCCCTATACGCTAAAATATTTTTGGCAGTTTTTTTTTATGGCAACAAAGAAGTGGAGAAAAAATAGATGCCTATCAATTAGAGAATGGCTAAGCAAATTATGGTACATGGATATAATGTGATACTGTGATCACATGATGGAATATTGTGATAATTTACTGTTTTTTAAGGAATAATCAGTTATGACAAATACAGAAAAATATGGAAAGACTTACATCAATTGATAGAAAGTAAAGTAGGTAGAACCAAGAAAACAAAACACAATGACTACAACACTTAGAACAACTACTATAAACAATTGAAAATGAATGTTGAAAAATTACAAAGCATAAGCTTGGCCCTGAAGAAGAGATATGAGAAAACACCCTATCTCACTCCTTTGCAGAGATGGGAGGCCAGTGGTTATAAAATATAGCATATGTGTTTGAATATTTACCAGTTATGCTTCTGTTTTATTTTCCTTTAACTTTTAAAAATTCTTTGTTATATGGTATGTCTCCCTGGAAAGGGGTGAGGGTGGTGTACAGAGGTCATGAAAAACAACAACAAAAAATTGTTAAGGAAAATTTGTTTTCAATAAAGAATGTAAGTTCCTTGAGGAACAGGGGCTATTTTTGCAAGAATTTAGCTTAGTGATTGGCACATAGTAAATGTGTAGACTAAATTATACAATCAAGGTGAGAAGAGAATAAATCATTAGTTTCCTTGGACAAAATTGGTTAGATACAAGAGGAATAAAAAGGCTGTATTTTGTAAATTGAGTTTAGTGGTCCTTAGGTGCTATATTATCAGATTTCAATGGAATGCCTATTAAGTATGCAACTCATTTGCATAAGTATTGAAATAATTCATCTTGATTAATGTTATTATAGTAAATCTTAGAACTAATCACTACCCACCATTTCTAACAGGCATTTTATATGTTACTGAAATTTCAGTGGAATTGTAGCTCTTCTAAGTCTCACAAATGTCATAGGAATTGACTGTGATTAATGTGAATGAGAAAGAGATATAATAATGATTAGCCATTTTTAAACAGTGTCACTGTCAAAAGTATATGTGGGAGAAAAGTCTTAAGACTGATTTAGAAATGTGTAACCTAGCAAATCTCTTGAGTAGCAATTCAGGCTTAACATTTAATAGGATGTTCCTGCCTTCCATGCTCCAACCATTTGTGCTGATTGCTTTCTCAGATCTTAGTGGAGGCCGCAGTTGGGGATGGCTTCACGGGTGACATTGCAATTGATGACTTGTCATTTATGGACTGTGCCCTCTACCCTGGTAAGAGAAAAGATTTATTATGTCATTTTATTAGCATTACCAAGCGCAGTGTTTTGGGTTTTGTTTTGGTTTTGTTTTGTTTTCTTCTTGGGGAAAGTGGAGATGAAGACATTCTGTTGGAAATGTGACAGAAAAATTGAAAATATTTTCATTTCTTTGTATTTTCTGTGTTAAATCTACCCCTTCCCCAAGTTTTCTGTGCCCTGTGGTAATGTTCATTTACTTGAATTAAAGGAAACTAGGCTCAGAATTTCACTATGGGTAAATTACAGTCTCTCTGTGCTTTATCTTTCTCACCCATCAAGCAGATAAGTGAGTATACTAATAAACATATTGCATGTTATATAGATATAGATATAGACACAGATATATAGATAGATAGATAGATAGATAGATAGATAGATAGATAGATAGATAGATACGCAAGTACACTAATACTTGCAATCCAGCTCACAACTCACAGGTTTGTTAAGATTTAGAGGGATAGTTTCTCTCAAGTGCATTCCACATCATAAAGTGCTATGTATATGCCTTCTAATTATTTTTATCATTGTCCTAGGACCAGGTTTTACTTTACTTGTGCCTTCACAACTGTTCTGGTTGATTATACCATGAGAACAATGAACATTTATTAACAATATAGTATGTATAAGGAAGTACTAGCCTCTGGAAATACAAGGACAAATATGAAATAGCACCTGTCCTCAAGGACCTTACTTTCTTTTGGGAGATTAGAAGCAAATAAGCTAATATAAAGTTTATACTTGATAATATAAAGTAATTTCATAGAAGAGAGTCTTAACTACTGGAGGAATCAAAAACATTTCATGTAGGAGGGTGACGTCTGAAACTCGAAGCCTTTGTTTTATATCACATATATATGAGTATCTATATAGAGACACAATACACACAGATACGTACGTATACATATTTATATATACATGCAATATACAATTTGTATGTAGTTATTTCCGTGTATATCTATATTGTATAAACATACATATATGTATATACAATGTGTGTATACATATGTGTATGTTTGTGCATGTATGAAGTAAATGGCCAGACACTCCAGTATCTTTGCCAAGAAAACCCCCTGGATGTTATGGCCCATGGGGTCATGGAGAGTCAGACCTAACTGAACAACAAGTAACAGGGAAATTTTCTGGGGCAAAAAGGAATGCTTAGAATCCTTCATAATATTTACTTTTAATAGAGAAAATCTGTATAGCATTTTCTTCATTTTCAGTGTGAAAAAATTGCGGTGTTCCCCCAAAAGCCCCCAAAGACTTCTCTCTGTTTAAATGAACAATAAATAAGACATCACAACATCTCCAATACCATTTAAAAGATGAAATAACAGAGGAAACATGCACCTACAACTTTAACAATAAACCAAATTATTGTGAAGTTTTAAAATATTATCACAGAATTTCTATTTGATTATTAACTTACTGGTTTCATTTTTTTGAATCTACTGTAGACTATACCATTTTGCAATCTTCCCTCAAGGCAATCAGGAATCAGTATCTGTAATAACTTGCATTCTTTCAATATTTTCTTAGAAGCTTAAGATCTGCCAGGTATGATCAGGTTTACTCTAATGTCTCAAAAATACTGGCAGTTTTGGTCTTATTTTTAAGGTTTATATTTTCAAATAGAGTTTAGTTGTAAATTAAAACAATAAATTTAGTTGTTTTGATTTCTTTAGTTTATTTCTTCAATATGAATAATGTGTTTTATGATTGAGTATTCAATAAACATTCATCTTCAGAAAAAAAAATAAAGTCCCGGGGTGCTCACTGTAATAAAATGTACTCTGCATGTCTGTGTTGGGAAGTAAAGAAAGGCTTAGAACAAAATGACCTGCTTCTCCTGAAAGTATTGCCTTAGGTCTTAACAATATGATTATGTGGCCTGACTAGTCTCATGGTGACTGTGGACAGAGTATAAGACCTAAATTCAGTGAAAATCCAAGTACACACTTTGAACCTTGTGTCCGTGTGACTGTGGACACATTGCTTAACTGCTTAGAGCCCCAGTTAACCTCATATGTAAACTGAGGAAAATAATACTGCTTATCTCATAATGTTCTTTTGAAAATCAAATGAGATAATGTATGTGGAACCCTTGGTAAACCTGAAAGAACTAAATAAAGGAATGGAGGTTGTGAAAGTATACATTTCATTTTGATGGTAAAGAAAAAAATAACTTTGTCATTATTTGAACTATCTAAAAGCAAAATGGTTTGCCTCTAAGGGAGTCAGTCTCCCCTCATTTGAGCCCCTCAGACAACACTACATTACCAATTTTCAATATGAAGAGTTGATTCTTTGCATATTGTAGAATGGATTCTTGTTGAGGTTAAGTTTGACAAATGGTAGCCTTTGAGGTTCCTTCCAGTTCTGAAGTTTGGTAGTTCCATGATAGAGGTCTTGGGCCTACTTTTGACAACACTGACTACAGGTTGTAGCCTTAATATGCCTTACCTATCTATCCCCTTTCTGCTGCTTGTAGGCAACAAGACAAGCAATGGAAACGTTTTTGTTGACTCTTCAAAGCAAATTTATGGTTGGGAAACAGCTGAAGTAAAAAGATGAGGGTAGCAGTTTTGACCATTGCTCCTCTTAGTCAGAGCTGCAGACATTTGGAGAACAAAAGAAATGCAAGAGGCTTTGGCTGTCATTCCCTCCTTCTCTTCCCACTCCCTGGCACTAATACTAGCCATGATCAAGGCTCCAATTTCAAAAGGCAAAAGACTTCTCATTTCTCTTAACCTAACAAAATGTTGGCAATAACCCAAAGAGGTCATGGCATTCTAGGCCTAAGAGGAAAATGGAAGAGTTGTGACTAGAGACATAGGAGAAGAGAGCACAGAGATTTTTCCTCTTCCATATTTTACCATTGTTGTTGTCCTTAATTTTCCTACTGACTCCTTTCCACCACTGCTATTTCAAACATGGAGGAAGGAGAACAGCCAGAGGCTGGGGAAGAGATGTGAAAAATCAGTTGCAGACTTGCACTAGCCCCAGGCTTCTGGTTAGAATTTTGGAAGAAAGCATGGAACTTTCTTCCATGTGGTTTTTGTGTTGGCTCCATAACAAAAGAAACTTTGTTTTGAAATTGCAAAGCCCGTGGAAACCATAGGTTTTATGGAGGAATTGATGAAAATGTCCCAGAAGGTTCAAATGAAAACAAAATTTAGTAGAACCTTCATGGGGAGAGAATTACTTATTCTTTCAATACTGTTTTGTTCATGGCTCATTAGTGTAAACAAAAGAGTGAGTATGGAAGGTAGACATGTTATTCCCATGTACTAGAACTGTTCTTGCTTTTTATCTAAGCTGAGAATAAATTTGCCACCTTTTTACTGTGTATTCTCCCCCAACCTTCCCCAGCAAGGAACCTAGGTCGAATTTTGCCTGATTGAAAAACTGAGGCATCCTAATATACACCATATAAAGTAAAAAAACTGCTTCTATCTCCCTTTCTTTTCTTTCTTTTTTGGTAATTTCTTTCAAATAAATATTTCAAATATTTCTTTCAAATAAGATCTTTCAAATAAACAGTTAAATTTCTTCTAGAAGGAGAGTGTTATTCAGGGGTGATACTTCTTTGAGTAGCTCCTTTCCATGGCTGTGATGATTTTCTTCTCGTTACCTGAATATAATGAATCACGGGGAAGTATGGGGGCATAGAGGAAGTACGAAGAATCAAGAAAGGCTTCAAGCTTCTCTGGAGCCATATTTTTACAAGCAGAGATAGTTGTTAGGAGTGCTCTGGAATTTGATAGCAGAGGTAGTATGACGGATTGAATCCTGAACATGGAATCAGGAAGGCCTAAGTTCAAATCTAGCCACAGATTTATCACATAGATCTATGTGATCCTGGGCAAGTTACTTAAATTCTATCTATCTCAGTTTCCTCATCTGTGAAATGGAGATAATAGCTCCTAGGGTTATTTTTAAGATCAAGTGAGATAGTATTTATAAATTACTTTGCAAACCTTAAAATGCTATGTTTATTATTATCAAATACATTAATATAGGCATATAAATCCATCAAGAATAGAGCCCCTAATGATTCCTTATCTTGCCTTAGTGATAATTATATTCTTCAAGAATAAACAGTTCTACTCTGCATTTGAATTATCACTAACAAGACAGAACTGATTGCTGGAAAGTTTGATGATAGGAAATTTGGCAAGGTGTAAGTGACGACTCCATCTTAGAAATTGTGATAAAGAATATATATATATATGTATCTATCTATCTATATATAGATACATATATGTATATATAATGATTGCAATATAATTATATAATATATTAATTAATATACAATATATAATTATAATATATAATTAATTAATATATAATATATTATAATCATATTATATATAATAATATATAATGATTGCACCTTGTGTATGGGGGGAGAAGATTTCAAAAGGCTGAGAGAAAAAAAAGGTAGGATGCTAAGGACTGAAATCTTTAAGTGGAAGGCAAATTTAAAAATGGGAAACCCTCAGGAATTAAAATTCAAAGATGAAAAGAAAAATAATCCCATTGAGGAGTAACAGAGATTTATCTAACGCAGCATAAATGAATGTTCAGGACACTTACCAATTCACTTAAATATTGAAAGATACATACAGAAGATGGAAAGAAGAGAAAACAATGCAGAATTCCTGTGAAAGTATAACCCTGTTCTATGAAGGTTATGTGTCAGTAGTGTTAAAGTTAAGTTTCACCTGAGAATGGTGAGGAAATTGAAGGCAGCCAAAAGATGCTCTTCTTTTGGACATGTTGAAGAAAAGAGAAGGATCAAAAAATGCATCCAAAAATTGGTTCACTTACTAGAGTAGGTAGTAATTTATGACAGAGAAGAGACAGACCTCCTATTTTGTTTCTTTTCTTTTTTTCCTGCTCATTAAAATGATTTTTGGATTGGAAAGTTCAAAACAAAATTAATAGGGAGTTCATACCTAAGATTCTAAGATGCTTCCATTCATACAATTTTATTATAATATGGACTATCTATTTGTTGTCACAGAATGAGGACTGGATTTTAGAGTCAAGAGATCTAGTTTAGAAGCCTGGCTCTATTTCTGACTGGCTTAGTGGCCTTAGGGAGCTCATTTAACATCTTTAAGCCTCAGCTTCCTTATCTGTAAAATGGGGGTAGTAATATACTTTGTACCTCACAGGGATAGTGAGAAAATCCCTTTGCATGCCATTACTGTTTGGTAGGAATGAAATTGTTTTTCATCATTCTCCTCCGTAGCCCAGTCAGCAGTAGAATATATACATTTCATGAAAGAAAAGGCAATGAGTTGACTCAGTTAACTTAGAAACTCAAGCTGCAACTTTTAGACTGTGGGATCACAGCAGATGCAAAATAAAAGTTTCAGTTTATGAATTTGTGAGTATTTGGGCTTAATTGCAGTTTTCCTGATTTATAATAACTGAATTGACTTACTAACTTTTTCTGATTGTTAAATTGACTAGTTCTTTAGTTATCATTTTAGTTACATCCTTAATCACCATCTTTATTCATGTGACATTTTTCAGGCTTCTTCTTTTGTCTCCCCTGCTTTTCCCATTTTCTCAGCAGAGGTTCATATTAGTCAAAATAGCCTGAAAAATAGTGAGGAAGTGGGCCAGAACTTGGTCTTTGTAGAGTACTCTGTTAGTATTAAGCTGCTTAGTATTCTTTCTGCTTTTCCCAGGATAATAAAGAGCCATATTAATGTAGAGCATATTGTTTCCCTTCCCCCTGTGTTTTGCTAAGGGGTGTAAAGGCCTCCTGAGAAATATTAAATATCAACATAATGACAAGAACATGGGGAAAATGCAAATAAGTTTCAGATATTAATAGCACCATAAAAGAGAATGAGGAAGAATCAGAAAGTTCACTTTTACTTTGTCTAAACTATTGTTGGTTTTTTGTCAGGTGACTCTACCATAAACTTTGAAAGTGGTTAGGTATGTAAATTAAAAGCCTTCTCATCAGGGTAACCACAAGTTAGAATTTTATTGTGTTTTTAAGGTTCAAAAACAAAATCAGGGAATACGAAGAGTCAGCTAGTCCAGTTACCCTATTCAAAGATTACAACGGGAAGGCTTTTCTCCCTTTTATTTATGCAAAGACCCATGTCAATAACAGAGAAAGCCCATTAAAATACTCACATTACAGTTAAAAGGCAGTTCAACTGATACTGTACTTTGCCTGTCATTAGTAGCCATGATATAATGTCTGGGAAGATGATATACATCAGAGCCTGTTCTACGATCCAGAGCATGGTCCAAAAAATTTCACATCTATCGTTTGTTAAGCCAATGGTGTGTCAAAAAGGACTAATGGTACTCTGTGTGATATATTAACAAACAACTAAATCTGTTATAATGAAGCATAGATAAAAAATAACTATTTTTCAGTAAAATAGGCTTTCTGCTTTGAAATTAGCAGTTCCTCAAGGAATAGAAACATATGACACAATAGTTGGGTGTCTGGGTGGGGTAGCATATCTTAATATATTAATCACTCAGTAAATATTTGTCAGTCATCAGATATGTCTCAGGCATTGAGTGAGATGTTGCCATTTTGGAGACATAAATGAAGTAGACCCTACTCTCAAGGAGTTTATATTTGATCATAAGTTCATAAGATCATAGTTTGTGTCTATGATAGAATGTTTAAGAAGATGACAAACTACCGGAATCTATTGGACCATCCAAGTGGCAGCTAGATAGCTTGGTAGATACAGTTTTGGGAATGGAGTCAGGAAGACCTAAGTTCAAAACTGACTTTGGGCTCTTACTAGCTGTGTGACCCTGGGCAAGTCATTTGACCTCTGCTTTAATTCACTAGGGAAAGAAATGGCAAACCACTCCAGTATCTTTGCCAAGAGAAAACCCCACATGGGGTTAAAAAGATTTGGACATGAGTGAACAAATGAACAGCAAACGGTACCATCCAAACAATATGGTCTGAACAGTTCCATGTCCGCCATTTGTCAAGGCACTAATGTGTCAGAAAGGACTAATGCTACACTGTATGATATATTGGCAAACAGTTAAATCGCAGTTGGTTGCATTTACTTGAAGTTACATACTCTGACCCCTGGATAACACTTTGAGATTGTCAGTTGCAGAGAAAATGCCAGCCTTTATATTAGCAAAGGGAATTTCTTCATTTAGTAATTCTCTTTATCAGTAAAATCATAGGTTAAGTAATCATTCTTTATATGCAAAACAATGTGCTAGTTGCTAAAGGAGACACATGATCTTGGCACTGAGAGCTTATAGTCTAATAGGCTAGACAGGATAATACTGACAATTGAAGACAAAGTAGTAGAAAGTGTTTCAGAAAGTGCCAGGGAAGCAGAGAGGAAAATTCCTTTTGGTTGGTGGCACTGGGAAGGCTTCACCAAGTTAGTGACATTTAAGCTATCCCTGTAGGATAGATAAGCTATTAACAAGCAAATATAAGCAGATTCCAGATGGAGGGACCAGCAGGGACAAAGGAATAGAAGCTTTGTACTAGGAAAATAACTCTGGCAACAACATGCAGGTTGGATTTGATAAAGGAGAATCTGAAGACAAGAGAACAGAGAAGGCTTTTGCAAAAGTATCATTGTGAGGATAATTATGATGATATAAAGAAAATAAAATGTTTTGTAATTGTCATGATGAAATTTGGCCTGAGGAAGAGAAAAGGAAATATCCCTCTTTCATTCCCCTGGAGAGGTGGGAGACTATGGATATGACGTGTTGTGTACACTTTCAGACATATTTGCTTTGTCATTTGGTCTTATGATGGAAAACTTAGTGGATAGTTGTGGGTCGTGGTGTATCTGAAAATGCTATATTAAATGAAAGGCACACATTTTTCTAATACAGTAAAGCTATATAATTTTTAATACATTAAAAAAAACTATTTCAGCTGTTGCATAATAAAGGTATCAACTAGAATTTTAGCTATGGGCAGACAAAGGAGGGAACAGGAATGAGAGGCTTTATAGAGTTAACACTGGTGACATTGGGAGAGGAATCAGATGACTTTGGGATTTTAAATCTGGGTGATTGGGAAGACAGTGGTGCCATCAACAGAGCTAAACTAAGGAATCTCAGAAGATGAATAGGTTTTGGGGGAAGGGAGAATATGAGCTCAATTTGTTAAATGTCAAATTTAGACTTCCACAGGGGAGGGAACAGGGTAAAGAGATAGGGGGGCTGGGGAGGTAGGGGAGATCCCCCTCAGGAAGCTTGCATTCTCCTTTGGAATGGGAATACACAAGAAGGCAACAGTTGAAAGATAATGGAGCCAATGAGAAATTCAAAGGGCACTAGGGGCTGAAACTCACTACAGTCTCTCTCTCTTTGCCAGTTCTGAATAGAGTAATTGGCTTTAGGTATGTGACTTTCTGAATGTTCCAATTAACATACATATTTATACAATACCTAAATCCAGGAAACAGTGTGGAACTGTTTGCCACCACAAATTCAGCTTTTAGAAAAGAAATTAAATACTCAATAATCTAATCAAATCTAATGAGCATTTGTCAAGTGTCTACTTATGTGATCAGCTGTGGAAGACGCAGAACCTCAAGTAAAACTATTCCTGCTCTCAGGGAGTTCCTATTCTACAGTAGAGATAATCTGTTGTTAGGTAAGTATATACGTGGTATTTTGAGGAGCAAAAGTTCGCTGACAACTAACAGAATCAGGAAAAGTCTCAAACGTTTGATATTTTCTAAATAATAAAGTCACTTTAAAGTTAATCGTATTACCTCAAAGTCCAGAGGAATTTAAACCCATGGGAATTTTGCTTAAGAAGAGATGATAGAAATAGTGTTTCTGAACTCCTGAACTGAAATAGGAATTATTTTCACAGTGAAAATTTAAAATCAAAGATTTATGACTTGAAGGGCTCTGGGAGGTCAACTGATCCAACTACTTTCTCTTTATAGAGGAGGAAACTGGGGATCAGACCCCTATAGGTGTGTGTGTGTGTGTGTGTGTGTGTGTAGTGTGTGTGTGTGTGTGTGTGTGTGTGTGTATGTGTGTGTGTGTGTGTGTGTATGTGTGTATGTGTGTGGTGAAGGTGGGGTGGGGTGGGAAGAAAACAAACAATAAAAAAATAGTCTATTCTTTTTCTCTCCTTTGATTGTCCCTGCTATCACATTTCATTGCCTTTTCCTCTTTCCCCTGTTTTTCTTCTTCCATTCTCCTCAATCTCAGCCTTCTTTCTCTGTACATATAGTTTTGAGTGGGCACTTATTTTCTCAGTACTCAAAAGTGAAGAGAAGGTGGATGGGCAGCCATCCCAGCATTCAGTATGCCAATAAAGGTGATATTCAAAACTTTGAGAGTTAATATACAAAGCAAATTGTTGAGAGAGGGAAAGAAAAAGTATCACGAGAACAGTATTAGAGGGTGTAGAAGACAAAGAACAGGCCAATCAGAAGAAGAATTAGAGCTATTGAACTAATGAAATGACACATAATGGATACATAATGGAGAGTTTTAAGAGCAAGTGGGGAATTACCAGTATCAAATATAAAAAATTGTAAGATTCCCGAATTGGGTGATTAGGGAGTTATTAATAGGCATTTGGTTAACACATTAGTATGTGCAAGTCACTCCTGATTACAAGGAGCTCCCACAACCTTCAAATAATCATGTACACACAAGATATGGATGGATAAAGTAGCCATGCAGGGTCGTTTCTTGTCATCCTGATCTATACCTTGCCACTGGACCCAGAGAGGAAAAAGGGATGCTGGTGACTCTGCACAGCCCCCTCCCCCCCCCCACTTAAATCCAGTCCACTTGCAAGTCATAGCATCACCTTCCTAATGTCATGGTTATCTTTGAGAAACAACAAGGACAAAGAACAACAACAGCAACAAAGATAAAATAGAAGGTAATATCAGAGGAAATGCACTAGCAGTGGAGAAGAGGAAAGGCTTCCTTCAGCAAGAGGATTGGAACTCGGTCTTAAAGGAAACCAGGGAAGCCACTGGTGACATTTAAAATCAATCACTCAATCAGTCACTAAACATTTATTCAGTGCCTACTAGTGTAAGGCATTGTGCTAAGCACAGGGAATACAAAAAAAGGCAAAAGACAATCCCTGTTCTTAAGGCATTCACCATCTAGGGAAAGACCACAAAAAACTCCCTACAAACAAGTTATAGACTTGTTTGTCTATAGACTAGAAAAATTAGGACTAATCAGCAGAGGGAAGGCAAGAGAATTTAGAGGTATAGGAAAAAGCTTTTGGTAGAAAATAGGATTTATCTGGAATTTGAAAAACTTAGAGAAATTAGGAGGAGGAGTGAGAGCATTCTAGGCAGGGAGGACAGCCAGAGAGAATGCAGGGAGCAGAAAGACAAAAGTGACTTATGTTTGAGGAACAACAAGGGTGCCAGTGTCATCAGATTGAAAAACAGTTTTAAAAGTTTTGGAAGGCATTTTTATACCTTTTATGGTGAGAGACCCTAAACAAACAGAAGCAAAGCTATAGAAGAATGTGTGTTTGTGTGAGAGCTATATTCATTTAGAAACTCAACCTTCCGAAGCTTAAATATCTTAAAGTTTCTGATGGAAGAATTCCTTTGAATACAATTTAAATTTGAGGTATTGAAATTGAATCTCTTTTCTAAATGCAGAATTTGTGTGCCAAATAGCTCCATACTATTTCCTGGAAATAGACATTATATAAATATGCATGCTAATTGTATTATTTAGAAAGTCACATGCCTAAATCCAGTTCAACTCTTACAAGGTGGGGGGAGGTAAGGAGGCTGATTTTATTTACTTTAATGTCAGCAGAGTAAAAGCTGTCGGGAGGACAGATTGGGGTAAAATAAACTATGAGCTAGAAACAATGGGTTCATCAGTAAATCTCCACGAATACAAAATAAGGATTGTAAAAATGTTTGTTACAAGATATTTATAGGAAAACTAGTTGAAATACAGTATCCAATTTGGGTTAGATGATCCTCTGAACCCTCTGTCAAATATGTCGTATGCCTGGAGTTGTTGTTATTGTTTTTCTGGTAGTCATTAAAAGTTGTGCCAAGTGCCAAGCCATATACTCAATTTAATTCTTAAAATGAATGCTTTTAAGAAAGTCAGCTAAGTTAGGAGTGAATTCTATGGCCAAAGAACAGAGTTTTCTCAGTCCAAAATCACTCACTTTTATGAGAATAAAAACTGTACTTTTGGTTCCATTAGAACCATGGTTATAACATTATGAATTAACCAGGTCAGACAAATATATATTATCTTGGATTAAATACAAGTATAATTACAGTCATTTTTCTAAGTGCACCTGTTCTTTTGAACCCATCCAGAGAATATCACCTTCTTGATGACATTCTAGGTTAGGGAAGATTCCACAGAAACTTTGTTATTTGATTGCAGCAATGACTTTGTGAAATGTATATCACACATAACCCTTACCAGTACTACTATCACTAATGCCACTACCACCAGCATTGCATTAACACCACAACCACCATTCCAGTCTCTCAAAATTCCGAACATCCTGAGATGATTAAGTGAAAGGAGGATATTTCAGCTTACCCAGTAATGTTGTTGAGGCATCTCAAAAGATTTTATTCCATGTATTCCCTTGAGAAATATAAAACGTCACACTATTGTGTTAGATTTATTATTAAATATTTTACAGGGGAAGCTACTTGAAGTAGTGAATAGAACACTGGCCCCAAAGTCAGGAGGACCTGAGTTCAAATCTGATATCAGACACCAGACACGCTTACTAGCTTTGGGACCTTGAGCAAGTCACTTTACCCTAATTGCCTTGCCTTCCCCCCTAAAAACAAAAAGTTTAAAAAATATTTTACAGATCCTAGCAAATTGACTCAGCATTGCTTTTTTATAGTTTCTTCACAGCTATGTTGAAGGAGATATTCTTCCCTCCAAAATATTTCAATTACCAAGATCCAAAGGAAAATTTCATTTTCCTCCACCTGACCCTAAATGGAAAGTTTCCTTTCAAACACTTAAAAGATAGAACAGATTGCCTTGGGAGTTTGAAATTGTCAGCATCCCTTTGGAGGAAAGCTTTTTTTTTCAATTTTGGAGATCACTTAGGTATATTTCCAACTCATTTCATAGGATAGGGCTTGGATAAGGAGAGGCAGATGGCTTCTCATTGTTCTTTTCAAGCTGTAGTTAGAAAATTCCAGTTATTTTAGCTTTTATGTAATATTCTAAGAGCAGAAATGACTATGGGATCCCTTTAAAGTTTACTGGCATCTTATTTTAGAAATTATGCTCTGTAATTATTTAAATTATTACGAAAGAGAGGCAGGATGGCATAGTCACTAGAGCGAATCTTTGGAGTCAGGAAGACCTGGATTGAAGTGCTGCCTCGTGGAGGAGTAGTTGGGTTGCCCTTGGAAATTCAGTAAGATTCTCAATGCCCCAATAAATTCTTTAAGACTATAACTAACAGAACAGATGTCAGCCTATATTAGTAGGAAGTCCTCATTGCAAGTCCCCTTTATTGATAAAATTGCAGATCTACATCCCAAAAAATTCAGATACATCTTTATGGATTTAATCAGATTCCTTTAATTTTTTGACCTAGTCAAAGGATGTAGACTTCAGAACAAATCATTAGTTGAAGTTTAGGAGTGCTAGGACCCCTAACTAGTGACATGTGGATCCTGTCTTGAATGATTTCAATCCAAGCCTTCTTTCAGTCAAAGACAAGGTTTATTAGGATGAATGTGATTCTAAAAACCTACCATATTGGCCAGACTCTTAAGTAATCTGGGCGCTTTAATGGAGGCAAGATGGATCTTACATACAGTGATGAAGGAGTGGGAAGATCTGGATGGGAGTAGATAAGTAGTCTGGGGTGACTGTGAGAAGGGATCTAGAAGGAATTAAGGGTGAGATGTGGCAGGGGGTGATCTGGAGGTAACAGACAATGAAGGGCTGGGATAGGTTAGAGGTGACAGAGAATTGGAGGTTTGGATATGGGACCACAATGGTCAGTTGACTGGGATGGGTCATTGCCTCAGGCGAATGACAGAGATTTAGTCATGTGGGAAAGTTCAAGAAAAGTTCAAGGAGGGGTTTCCATGGCCGGAACCCTGTAACATTCACTAAAAGGTTACAAATAACAACTTGACTAAGAGGTGAAAGCAGGTGTGCAAACCACGGGAGATTTATTTCTTTTCCTGTGAATACTGGAATTATCACTGGAGTCTTGATTATCAGCATTATTCATTACATTTTAAATGAATTAAAGAAACTAAAAATCTGTTGAATTAATGTGGGTTTATTATTTCTTATCCAGGAAATTTGCCAATGAATTCAATACCACCATCAGGAACTTTGATTCCAGTAACTCTTCCACCTCACAACTGCACAGATGATGAATTTGTGTGTTGGTCAAATGGCCACTGCATTGAAAAGATTCAGAAATGTGATTTCAGATCTAATTGTCCTGACAACTCAGATGAGGCTGTTTGTGGTAGGTAAACTCTTGAATGGATGCGATAGGTTCAACTCCAAATAAAGCAACACTATTTACTTTTTTATTCAGCATACAATTTCATGGCAAACATAGGAATGTTCCACTAGGTTCAGAACATTGGGTTAATTTCTTAATATGTAGTAGATACAGAATTACTATGGAAGAATAACAGGCCTTGGTTCTTCTGAAATTGCAATAAGGTCAAGATAACCCACCGTGTTCCCCATGATTTTTCACTAATCAGGGTTAATCTGTACCTATCATTTTCACTCAATTTTCCAAAGGTATTAAAGCATTTGATGATACCCATGGTTCTTCTTTGGTTACCAAGAGAAACTACTGGCCATCAATTTATTAATTTGAAGGCCTAATTAATATGTTCATTACTAATTACCCAGAAAATCTATTTGTTGGACTTTTCATTCATCTCATAGAGAAGAATGCCTTCTACAATATACCTAAAAAGGAATGTCACCAAACTTTTGCTCCAAGTCCTCCAGTGAGTGAAAATATACTGTTTCCCAAAGTAGCACATTATACTTTGGGATAGCTCTAATTATTAGAATATATTTTCCTTTTTTCAAGACTAAATTTCACTATTTAACTTTGACATGTTCTTAAATCTGCACTTTGAGGCCAAGCAGGAAAGGTTTAATCTTTCTTTTAGATAAAGACCCCCTGAATGTTAGAATTAAGCGTCCATTCCTCTTCCCTCTATATCTTCTCTTTTCCTGATTAACATCACCAGTTCTCTCAACTGGTCCTCATACAATATAGGAAGACCTAAGGTTAAATTGAGCTTCACACATTTAATAGTTCTATGATCCTGGGCAAGTTGCTTAACCTCTTTTTCCTCAGTTTCATCATTTGTAAAAAGGGAATAATAACAATACTTCTCTTCCAGGGATGTTGGATCAAATAAAATATTTGTAATGTGCTTTGAAAACCTTAAAACATTATATAAATATTAGTTTTTATTATTATTAATTATAATATGAATTTGAGGCCATTCATCATCCTCATTACCCTTCTCTTAACACTCCAGTTAATGGAATATCCTTCCTAACAGAACTGAATATAATCCTCCAGATTTGGGCTAACCATGAAATAGTACTGACTCGTTACTTACTGTTCTTTCCAAGAAATTATACCTCTATTAATTCAGCCTAATTTTTCTTTTTCTTTTTGATAGCCATATAATACCTATAACTCACACTGAGTTTACCATACCCCAAATCCTCATATCTCTCGCTTAAAAAGTGCTGTCAATCATCGCCTCTTCTTTATTATACTTTCTCCCTTTTAAATGTCATTTTATTGAATGTGGCCAACATTCTAGCCTGTCAAGAATATTTTGGATCTTGACCCAGTCATACAATCTGCTAACTTTCACTCCTGTGTGCAAATCATCTGAAAATTAGATATTCATGCCTTTATCCAAATCATTGCTAAAAATGTTAAACAATAAAGAGACAAGCATAGATCCATTGAGGTAATCCATTAGATACCCCTTTCCAAGTTGTAATCAAATCATTAATAAGTACATTTTGGATATGGCTATTCAGTTAGTTTTGAGTAATCTTAAATTTACAATTATCCAGATAACATTTTTTCATCTCCTTAGAAGAACAGTATTAGAGACTTTATCAAATTCATCATTAATATTTAAACTACATTTCTAGCATTCCCAGATCTAATAGGCTAGTTTAATAACTGTCAAGAAAGGAAATGGAATTAGTCTATAAAGACCGATTCTTCTTGATCCCAGGATATATTTTTATGACCATAACTTCTTTTTCTAGATTTTTCAAAAGTTAGAATCAAACTCAATGGTTTATACTTTTTTATACCATATTCTTTCCTCCAAATTAAATTTTTTGTTTTACCCTTCTCAAATCCTATTGTTTCCAGATCTTTTTAATCAATTAATGTTGGGGAAGGTTCTGGCTGTGAAGGAGACACTAAGCCTTCAACTTTTTGTATTACTTGTTCTTTGTCATGTACTTTTCCTTGCAAATAGTCAAGTTCTTGTTACCTTGGGAAGGAAGTGAGATGCAAGAATTCCTCCTCTTTTACTGAGGTGGATCTATCTGGATTGTCTTAAAGTTACTTATAAAAGGTGTCCCTACTTTGAAGCCATAGTTGATCTTCAATGATCAGAGTGTCAATGTATTGCTAACTTGACATAGTTATAATTAACTTCTTTTAATTCTCTTTGTCTTGAGTTTTGCCCCATTGGTGCAGAGTAAAAAGCCCAAATGGAGAATTTCTTTTTCAACACAGAGAACACATACACGAAAGTTAAATAAAGCAGAAAACTCCTAACGGCATATTGCCAGTTCTTCAGGCACTGATGAGGTGGAGAAGAGAGAATAGGTAGGGAAGCATCTCACCACGTTTATCAAGGTGAATAAGGCAAAAAATAAAATTCTTTGTAAGCAAGTCACTCCTTAAGTGGATCAGCGAGCAAGACAAGGCCTCAGCTGCCCCTGATTGTATGCATTTTGGAGAATCAATGACCTTCATTGCCATTAGCTGACCATTGTTACATATTAGTCCCAGGTCATTTCTCTCTCTGCAGACAGCAAAAGTTCTCTGAATTGTCTTGAGGGTCACCCTTGTCCCATCACTCTCTAGTTCCACTTTCATCTGGGAAAAGAAAATCTTCCCACAAACATTTCTTTAAATAAAGAACTATAACCTAGAAGACAAGAAAAATACTACTTATATGTATGATATCTGGTAGAAGCAAATTTGAGCATGCTGGCCAATTTATACCTTTTCAGGAACTTTTCAGTGCCAAAACTTTAAACTTAAAGTGGAAATACTCAGCAAACATTACCACTGTGATCGAAGTAAAATTATTATTTAATGGATGGAATTCTAGATCAGAAGCCATGGTCTCTGAACATCATTCCTTTTTGTCCCATATAGATTATATATTTTAATAGGAACCCTGAAAATAATAGAGTAGATTTCCTTCAGCCAGGTATTAAGTGAATTTGCATCATGGCCCAGGTTTCATAGTCCTTGAAAATACGGGTTATAAAGTCCAGATCTTAGTTAGTGGCTTATGGTTATGTTGTCATCAAATTCCCAGATTCATTTTGAAATGGATACTCTTGGTGTTATATTCTCTTAACCCTGCAAAAATAATTCTTAACAAATCTACAGACCATAAATTTACTAACCAACCTAGACGAAATAATTCATAAAATCCAGACTGGTGGTGACTCACTCTGTAGGATTATAATTGGACAATAATTATCTCCAATTAACAAGGGAATTATATCATGCTTTATAGATGGAAGATAATGCACCGCATGCTTTTGTGCATACATTTTCTCATGGGAAATCATTAAGTTCACTAATGCACTCTTTCAGAAATAAATGAGAATAGTTTTTTAAAAGACCTTAAAATACATAGAAAAAACTTACTATTCACAGTCTGTGTATGCCTTTCCAGATCTTCTAGATTTTCTATTTCCAACTTGTTGACCTTAGAGATAGAATTTATGGTTTTTGGCAATCAGACTTTTGATGACTTCAAAGTGTTTCAATGAATTTCCAGTTGGTGCTATCACTATAGAATTCTTGGAACCATTCTGTTTACTTATATGGGGATTGAAAATGATTGAATGACCTTCTGTACTGAAACTGACTCTGTGATCCTTCAATGTTTGCCACATCTTGTGTGATAGAACTATGATGAACATGCTCTTCTTAGCTACTTAGTGTCTGGAAGTCTATGATGATTTCTTAATTAACCACATTTTTCCTTGATTGGCAGTAGGGAGGAAAGAATTTTTACCGTCTCAAATCTTTTCTCAAAGAAGTTAGGTAGATACGCATCCAAATGGTTCTAACAATTAACATGATTCTATTTGCTGTAAAGAAGTTGTTCCTTCACAGATTTTTTCATTACAACATGGATATATTTGGGAAATGGTGATGGATTTTTGACCCACTAGTTGTATAGTCATAAGACTGGGAACTTCTTAGAAGGGAAATCAGAAGCCATCTACTCCAGAACCCTCATTTTAGAGAAGAAATTGGAGACCAGAGAGGGTGATTTACTTGCCTAATGTTACACAAATAATAGGCAGTGTCACAATTTGAATGCAGCTCCTTTGCCTCCAAATAGCACACTTTCCTTTGTATGGAGTCAAATAACATTGAATATTTGTCACTAGCAGTGTCCTAAACTATTTTCCACTGCAATAAAAACTTTGCATATGTAATATATGAATGAAATGGTGCTGAAACAACTGAAAAACAAGTGGTTGATACTGTAAAATATGTACTGTCATTTCATGCTCCTGCAACTGATGAAGACTGCAGTCCCTCCCATAACTTACTACATGGGTTTGCTGACATATTCAAGAGCCTGTTGTCAGTCTTGCAAATTTAGTTAGACTGAACCTTCACATGACAGTTTTTATCCCCAGGACTGTTGTAGTCTGGTATGACCTGATACAGATTTCACAGCCCTTTTAAAGCAAGGGTCATCTCCACACAACAAATAGACACTTGACTGAAGGCTAAAATATATTGAGCAAAGTTTCATTCTGCTTTTAGTAATTTAGAATTAATACATTTCTACACTGGAATTCATTGAACCCTATAGATCAAAATTCATAGATTTCTTTTTGCATTATCAGTATGAGTGGGGAAAGGATTTCATATACAAATGAAGAGAATAAAGCAGTCATGAGCGGAAGAGATATCAGGATATAAGAAATATAACTACTTGGAAGTATAAGATTTTAGCAAATGTTAGAAATTGTATTTTAAAAAATAAACTAATGTCAATATATTTAAATAGAGGCCAATTCTTTTTTCTAAATAATAAATATAATTCAATCTTAATTGCTTCCTAAAGTGAGACTTTTGCTAAGAAAATGTAGGCTAATTTAAAAAGAAAAATCTAAAAAGATCATCCACACAATTAGTTTAAATTGTGCCTTCAGTTTGAAGTATGTTGCTCAACCAAATCTTAGAAAAAGAGAATCCCTTTTCCACTGAAGACTTCCAGTGGTACTTACTTCATCACTCCATGTAGGTGTACTTCAGTTTGGAAGGCTGTGATGAGAGAGCACATGGTTTGGCAGGTCTTACAAAGTTAAAAAGACATTAAGTACCATCCAAGTGATGGACAGCTTACTGGGTATTCAACAACCAGCCTAATTGAGCTTGAGAGGTTTATCATCATGTTGGCCACAGGGTGATGCAACTTGCTGCCTCAGAAACTCTAGAAGATGGTCTACTGTTTTGGAGAGGGGTTGCTATCTATATTAGAGGGAGAAGTGTCCTCCTAGAGAAAATCAAGGACTTTTGAATTATTGAGGTAGGAGATATCTGAAGATCACATTGTTATCCACTCATGTGTTTCTTATGACCAACATCTTCTTATCCTCTTTCTTCAGTTATGGAATTCTGCAGCTTTGAAAATGGAAATCTATGTGGATGGTATCAACCAAAATTGATGGAAGTAATACAAGTTGTCAATACCTTTAGGTGGGGACTTGGAAATGGAGCTAGTATACATTATGCAGAGAAAAACCACAGGCCATCAGTGGACCATACAAAGTAAGTGACTGTCTATTTGGATAGCTTCCTTAGGGAGTGTTAACTCAGTCTCGTGGAAAGTTTAGAATTTTAGTGAAGAATATTTCCATAGTTAAATTTACCTGTCATCTTCCCCTGAAGGACTCTTAAAGGGTGTCTCATTCAACCATGTGAGTTTATACATAGTATCTATATAGACATACACACATGTATTATTTTTCCATTGCTAGAATAACTTTGCTGGCATTATATAAAAAAGTGGTTATAAAATTATTTAAAACATTTAGGCACACTATATATATATATGAGTATAGACACATACATATATGTATATGTGTATGCATATACATATATACACACATACAGAGACAGACAGACATAATTTCTTGGTAATTAATCATTTTATTAATAATTTTAGCATTACAAGGGTTAGTGACATTCTTATATGCCAAAGACTCCTCATGGTAATGGTCTCACAGTTTATATGCTCTTGGAATAATGGATATTCCTGAGGGTGGCAATTAATTCTGATTAGTTAACAATTAATGAAAGAGAATGAATATTACAAATGTGGACCAATTCTATTGAGGGACTAAGGGAATCTAACATTGATTATACCATTTACTTCTAAAATTGGCCAACCTTGGATTGAATTCCTTGTAAGTTTGGGTGGAGTCTGATCAAGATTGAGGAGAAAGTTCAACCTTCTGTGACTGAGCTTGGAAATGAGGACTTTAGGAAAAGGAGAAACTTTGGATCTCCCCAAATTATTGGTTATTAATAATCATTTTGCTTCAATATACAAACTTTCTGAGACTGATTATAAAATGAAAAATTAACTGATATTTACCTAAATGTGTGTGCGTGTGTGTGGGCATGTGTATGTGAGCTCCATTATCTTCTTATAATATCCATCTTAGAAAGTTAGTATGGCCTAGTGAATAGAGAGGTGATCTTAGAGCCAGGATGACATGCCTTCTAGTCTCAGATCTGATACCCACTGATTGTATGATCCTGGACTAGCCACTCAAGTTTTCAAAGATATAGGTCAGTGGTTCTCAACCTTCCTAATACCACGATCCTTTAATATTCGTATGTGGGTGTATCTGCATGTGGGCGGACCCGCCTGGAGACGGATAGAGGAGCTGTGTCTGGATTCCTAAGACCATCGGAAATACGTGTTTTCCGATGGTCTTAGGTGAACCCTGTGAAAGAGTCATTGGACCCCCAAAGGGGTCGTGACCCACAGGTTGAGAACCACTGATCTAGGTGGTCCTCTAAGACCACCAGTGTCAATCTCATATAGTAACAATGGACAGTAAACTGTACATAAACACTGTCCAAACCTAGAAAACCACATATTAACATTACCTGTGTTAATTAACATTACCTATGTTTATTGTTTTGTTTTTTTCATTTTGTTAAGTGTTTCCAATTAGATTTTAGCCTGGTTCAGCCATAGCCAGGAGTGTCATGAGCCAATGTGACCTGTGAGGTGGGCTTGACACCTGTATCTAACATCATAAATTGCAGAGCAGATGCTGATTGATATTGGGAGACTAAGTTGTTCCTTGTGACCTTCCTATACAGTTAAAAAGCACAAGTCTAATTTAAAGAATGAATCTTAAGACATTTATATTTGTAAGCAACAGTGGACTTGAATTCAAAAGGTTTGGGTTTGAATCCTAGTGTGTGAACTGAGCCTTGGTTTCTTCATCTGTAAAACGAAAATATCTTTCCCACATAATTGCTGTGAAGATCAGATCTGATAAAATATCAAGAGTAGCATGATGCAATAGAAGGAGGAGTAATGTTGAAATCAGAAGGCCCAGGTTCTGCTTTTAGCCCTGGCACTTATCTCTATGACCTTCTCTCTCTCTCTTCTCATATCATCCCATTCCCAGTACAGTCAGGTCCCCAGAGCAAGACTATATCTCCCAGCATTGTAGGCATACCCATAAGGAATGAGGGATGATTCCCTAATGACATTTTGCTCTAGGATCCACCAGTATACTTCTTTCCAAGATTATCAATTGAGAATATGTTTAGTCAGTCAAGCCTTAGTAGTTCTGAAAAAGTGGTTATTTGCTAAGGTGGTAACTGTAAGGACAATTGGTATGAAACATTCTCTGCTCCTCACCACCCATCCCATGTCACATCCTTTCGTTCTTCAATAAGTTTGTGATACTTTCTATCATAAACATATAAAGTATTCATGGGAAAGTAGGCTCGAGTTTAGAAATCACAAGGGGCAAATGGTTAGTTAATAGTTCCCAGTTATCTAAGATCCTTTTATCCCATTTGTGGGGAGTTCAAAGCAAAATGAATACGTGCTTGGCTTTTAATGGAGATAATGCCTCTGTTGTGGCTATTGCTTTCAAAGAGAGATGATCCTAGGATGTTGATGTCAGAAATCCAAAATCTCCTAGGTCTTTAAAGCTCACAAGGCATCATCCTACCATGTGGGAAAACTGGGAGTAGGGCAGGAGCCTGGTTAAGACTGAACTGAATAACTCTTCTTCCCTTATACACCTTCCCCTTAGGGGTTTTCCTGGAAACACATTTGTTCCAATTTCTGAAATGCTCTGATTCCAGAGAACTGGCCACATTTATATAGAACTTAAACGATGTGATGAAATTCCTCAGGTGGCTGGAACCTACTTCCTATCTGGCATCATTACACTTGAGCAGATGTCTTGCAAAGACTTTCTTTAGTCTGACCTATGTTTGATTGAGCACCTTTTCACTTATTTTAAGTGAAGTAGGATCATATCTGTCAACCACAAGCTTACACATAGGGTCATGGATGTGGTAGTATCTTCAGAAGGCACCTAATTCAACACTCAATTTTTCACAGGAGGAAATAAGGATACATAGAGGATAACTTTCAAAACTCATGAAGGCTTTTATGGAATAAAATTAGTGGAAGAACCGAGAACAGAACCCAGGTCCTCTGGTTCTAAATTTAGCACCCTTTCCAGTATCCCTAACACCTCCATTTGCTCGTCTCTAAAATGTTATAATGGGGCAGTCAGATGATACAGTGGAATGAACACTGGGCCGAAAATGGAGAATAGTCTTCTCCATAAGTTCAAAGCCAGCCCTGGGCAAGTAATGTAAGCCTGTTTGCCTCGGTTCCTCCTTTTTTTTTTAAAGGAAACTTTAAAAGTTTCCTTTTAAATATGTTTAAAATTTAAAATATCTTATCATACTTGTTGACCTTACTACCTTTTTTCTCTGTCTACTATCTTTTTTTTTTTTTTAACTACAGCAAGATTTAATGATAAACACATTGGGTCTGGAGTCAAAAGACCTCTATTCAAATCCTGCCCAAATTGCTTACTACCTGTGTGACACTGGGCAAGTCATTTAACCAGATCAAGCCTCAGTTTCCTCATCTGTAAAACAAAATGGATTAGATTTGATGGCATCTGTGCTCCCTTCCCACTCTAAAACTTTAACATATTATGACTGTTCATTACGCATTAGAAACTATGCTAAGTGCTAGGAATAGAAAGAAAGACAAGAGGGCATATTTCCTGCCCTGAAGAAGCTCACATTCTAACTGGGGGAACAACCTGCAAAAAGTCATACATGTCTGATACATACTGAGTAAATGGAGGGTAACTGAAAAGGAAGGCTCTTGGGGAGGGAGCATGGAATAGCCTCCTGTATAAGGAGGGATTTAAACTAGATTTTGAAAGAAATTAGAGATGGAGGTAAGAAGGGAGATTATTCCAGACATGGTAGATGGTCAATGAAGAGGTATCACAAACATACACTTCTCCACTTTTATTTTGTATACTCTTTTCCATTGATCACAATTTCTCTTTCTTCTCGCCATGCCAATCACTTCACCCATTTTATTGATGTGAGTCAAGATGTCTGATTTTCCTTTTCTTTTCTGCAATTATCCAACCTTTTTTTTTCTTCCTAAAACACAGTGGCTAAATCTCTTGCCTTCTAGATGTTAACAATTTTATTGAATAAGCAACATGTACTGTGTTGGAAGATAAAATCTTTCTCCTTTCTCTTAGTTGATGTTAAGAAAACCTTATTGAAAACAACATTGGAATCCCAAGTCACATCCAGGAAGTACCTTTGTTAATAATTGTTAATACCTATAGATCTTCCTCTACTGCTTGAGTTTTGTATTCTATCAGGCCGAACCTATAATACTTCAAAGAAGGTCAGATCTGCAGATACTGTCCAGCTCCTATTTGCCTCTGGCCAAAGTAGAGTAATACTCAAGGAAAAACATTTTAACTAAAGCTCACAGTCAAAGAGCATTTCACAACTCTTTTTTTCCCCCTCCTTTCCTCTCTAACTCTGTTTGGTATCTCTATTATTTTTCTACCCATTAAAATGAGTTGTAGTTAAACATATCTTGATTTTAAAGCTCAGCAGCATCAATCAGCATGCCAAAATAATATGCAACAGCAAAGATTAAATAACATTGTGTTTTGATCATGCCTTGACAGCTGGCTACTGTTTGTTGAAATTTCACTGTTGGAGTTTTGCTTGTACTGCCTTGAACTGACAAAAAATGCTGAGTTCATTGACAATTCTTCTGTGGTCCATCTGAACATATCATAAATCATTATCATTCTATCACATCTCCATCAGTCTTGTGAGTTTGAAAGGGAAAAAAAGATCAACAAGAATCATGTTCACTCTTAAGTGATATTTAATAGCTAGAGTAATAAGAACTTTATATAGAACTTAGTGCTTTAAGGTTTGCAAAGAGTGTATTATGTATTATAACAACCTCATGAGGTAAGTGCTGTTATTATGTGCATTTTACATAAATACATTTGTAAAACCTGAGAGTGAGAAATGTTAAGTGACTTGCCTAAAGTCCCAGCTAATAAATGTCTGGGGAAAGATTCAAACTTACATCTTCCTGACTCCATGTCTGGTACTGTTCTCATTCTTCCTTTTAGCTGCCAGATAAAAATGAAAGTAGAGATATCAGAATAGAATCTAAGGATAGTAGACTTGATACATTTATTGCTTCTACTTTCATAGTGTAATGGTCCAACATTAAACTATATTTTCATTTTGAAAACACTTTACTGGGTAGATTTTCTTATTTTTATTTAATTTTTTTTTAGATTAGGCTCAGCATCCAATTCACCATGCTCACTTAGTTGGCAGAGTGAGTATAGTTTTTATTCTGTGTATTCAGCAATTTTCAAAATGCTAAGTAGTTCTTGCTATTAGCTGTCTTTGGTAAGCATGATAATAAATACATACTCATCCATCACAGATTCTTTAGCTTTCAGAGGGCTCCAGTTTCTATGTTGGTACCTGAATACTCAGCTGTTATATACAAGACGTGTTTGTCCTTGCTATAATTGTGTTCTATTCTTGTACACATACTTTGAGCTTGTTGGTGATAGATATGGTTTTTTATAAAACTAATAAATGTCTTTTCTTTCTCCCTCAAAATTTTCAACATACCAAGGAGACTTGGAATCTAATAAAAGATGGTATAATTGAGAAAGATGGTATAGAAGGAGGTAGGGGTATGTGGAGATAAACTGCTTTAGGAAAGAGATATTAGGTTTTAAGTTTAATTTTACATTCTGAAAAAAAATCCAAATTATTTTATTATTATCCGAAGAGAAGGTATTATGGGTCAGAAAGGGACTTCTGAGAAAATGTGAGTTTTAAGAAAAACAGTGGAAAGAAAAAATTCAGTGAACCTAAATGTTTAGACTTGAATATTGAGAGAATTTAAATGACATAATGTAAGTCCATTTAATAAAGACTACGTTTAAGGTTGTCAAGAAAAACAAATTGCACATTGGCCACCCATTTCCAATAGTATCTGCCTGGTTTTGTATCATGATTCCATCACTCCTTAGTCAGGAGGTGGGTAGCATGAACTCACATTGGCTTCTTGCATTTGTGATCATTCTTTCTTAAAGCACCCAACTCGTTTTGGCCTATGGATGTCGGCAAAGTTCTAGAGAAGTAATTATTTCATGTTTTGTACTTCACTGGAGCCAATAAGTGTATGCAACTTGATATTCCTACTGGGGTTCCAAATATGTTTTGTATGTTATATTTTTTAATAATTCTTATGACATATACCTGGAGAGGGAATTTTTAGTATGATATCCATCTCCTTAACTAATAAGTTTATTGAACCATAGGATAATAATCTACTTCAAAGAAAAAAATAGCTTTCTGTTCATACCCTGAGCAACACTGGTGACCTGAGAGGAAAAGTTTGACTCTACCTTGCTGAAATGACTTTTAAAGATTATGTCATTGAAGTATCATTGAAGAAGAATTGTTCAGGAGTGCTTACATTTCAGATTGTGTAGCTATTCATATTTAAAATATGTCTCAGAATAGAGCTGAAATTTGAAGTATTATACAATTTTTGCCATTTCGTGCTTTCCTATGATCTCAGGTCCCTTGCTGTGACCTTTAAAATCAGCTTAATTAGACAAGTCCCTCTCAGCAAGGCAAAAACATTGGTCACTACTCAAAACAAATGTCTATAGCTTGCTACTAGCAAATTCCTGTAAATTTTTATCTATTATAAACAAAATACTTTTGTTTGACTCAGTTTGTTAGTTTTTTATGTCTATAGACAAGGAAAGTCAATTTTTGAATCCTTGGGCCCAAATATCCATTTCATTTGAATAGATTCCCCTCTTATCAGTTGTTTAATAACACTCCAAAGGAGCCCTATGAATATAAAATCATTGACCTAACAAGTCTGACCATCCCATACCACATTGTTCATAGGGCAGGATGTCTGTTTATATCACTTTATATGTCTGTTGTCCCTCAAGAGTAACCATAAAAATGAACTTTATGTGTCAAAAAGAAACTCAATTGTTTTTTTTTCTTTTTTAACTTTTATTTATTTTAGTTTACATCATTCATTTCCACAAGATTTTGAGTTACAAATTTTCTCCCCATCTTTCCCCTACCCACAACCCCAAAACAGCCATCCCATTGTATAACCCCTCCCCCAATCTATTCCCTCCTATGTTCTCTCCCATCACCCTTCTGACTTTCCGGTATGGCAGGATGGATCTCCCTACCACAGTGTCTATGTATCTTAAGTCCCAGTTGGATGTAGTTAATAATATTAATAATAATAATTGTATACATATATATATATATATATATATACATATACATTTTTAACATTTGATTATAGAACTTTAAATTCCAGATTCTTTCTCTTCCTCCCTGGTCACCCACCCCCACTGGAAGGACAAGCAATTAAATACAGGCTATACATGTGTAATTATGCAGAACCTCTCCACAGAGGGCATATTGTGAGAGACTGATTATATGTTCCTCCTTCGTATCCCGCCCCCCCCACCTTGTTCTATTCTCTACCCTGTCCCTGTCCCCCTACAGATGTGTGTACTTCCATCAAC